>JAUOBX010472972.1:0-10287 GCA_032360705.1 Eupentacta quinquesemita
CATTATGCATAGCTCACTCTTCTGAATTTGAGCACTTTGGTATTCAGTGAACAATGTGCATTTTGGATTACATGGCCAACCGAGTCTGCTCGGGAAGTCGTGCGATTCGGTCTCGTTATTTATTATGTACTATACTAATGAGCTCACAAAGAGCGAACAGTTATTGTTTACAGTTTGAGCATATATATATATATTTATATATATACATATATGTAACATTATATAACATTTTATAACATTTACGGATCGAGCAAGAACCAGAGCTACGACCATTGAAGAAAACTATAACTCTGATGCCAATCATGTCAAGTACTGTATACATCATTTCTTGGTTACCATGCATAGTGGGGAACCTAAGAAAAATATTGAGCAACAGCTGTATGGGTTTATTTCATATATAGTCGTATGCATATGAGATAGCTACCTAGGAACAGTCAAAATTGGGCTATAAAACAGTTTGGCAACATCCTGATCAGTGGCCCAGGAAACCCCTGAAATTTGGTAGGCTATAAGATCACATTTATTTTATTTATTCATTCATTCGTTTCATCGCGATGCAAACATACATACAACCATGAGGTTACTGGTGTAAATAAGTCAAAATATGTATTTATGAAGAATCGGGTAGAGAATACTGGTAAACTTGATTAGCGCTTGATAAGCGCTCATCAATACGTTTTAACCTCCTCAACGCACACAGTCTGTCGACGTTCAATTTCAATTCTCACTATAAAAGTTTTGTAATGAACATCGATGCCACTAAATCCCTGATGCAATACCAAAATTGTGACTAGCGACCGAGAAAACCCCTGGATCCTGGCATGATTAGCGCTTCAGCCTCTCGAGCTTCACTTCTAGTGGCGACTATATGGGATATTTCGTTAAATAAATCTCTGTCATGACTCTAAATGATTATATCGACTGATGCTGATGACAACATTGGAATCGTGATCAGTGACTTTATAACCCCCTAGAGAGCCGTGTGATTAGTGACTAAACCTCTTCCAAAGCTGAACTTATACTCCAGAGGCGGCCATTTTGAATTTCGAACAATATGGCCCTGATGAGTGATTTTCCTGTCGCCGGTCAACAATCAAAATTGTATGATGTAACTGACATCTGGACCAAATTTGATGCTCTTGGAAGAATGTGCGTCAACAGTCTATGAGTTCATATAGGCTCTCCGACAAAATAGGGTGCCATTTAATTTCTGTCAGAAAACCGTCCAAGTTTACTTCACATGAATTAATTGACAATATATGCATGAAAGACCCTAGGGATCGTGGTATGTTACCTCACAAAACCACAACTACAGAATCATAAGTTCCAGTACCAGCTAGATATTCTTCAGAGAATTATGAATGATGCAGCTCGACTAGTATACTGCACTCGACTAGTATACGGTCTTCCGACTCACTCGTTTGGGCTGGCGTATCCTGTTCAATTCATTTTCGTATTAGTTTTGTTAAGCGCTCTTGAATGTGTTGACAATAATTATTGTTGACACACCCATCATTCCTTCGTTTTAGATTGCAAGACCTTCTGAGCGTTACCTTTGATTATGAGGACTTCCATGGAATCCCCATACTGACCTTTATATTTTGGGTTCGAACTGAGCCGTCGCTGCAACATTTTCGGGCAATGACGAGCCAACCCTCTGTTGTTTTTATGAATATTTTTTTCGAACGGGAGTAGCATTTTGTAATGCAAAACGTCAAACAAATTGATATTTTGATATTGTCTTGGGAGTATGGTGTTCGGTTTTGATCTCTTTCACAGAAGTTTTTTATATTCCCACGGCAGACGCAACATTCTGATATCTTCTAGGGACAGGACAGGATTGCATGAAAGATATATTTCGGTGCCATGAACTGCCTAAAATCGTAGAAGGGAGGAGACATCCAGAACTCTGTGTTTCGGCTCTGAGACCTTCCTAACCTATCTAGTTGTAAGCCGATATGGCAAGTTGGCTAACAATTTCCGATTGTACCTTGCATCAATGATAACCTCCGAGGCACCAGGTAGTTCCACAGCAGATTCGCATTGCCAGAGAGATTCGGTGAAATCTTGCAACGATGTGCCATCCCTAAAAGAGATGTTTGACCAATTCCATATATTCCAGTTTTCTTGCTTCCTAATAGCCTTGGCTTATCAAGTGCAAAACCCAAATGTAGCCCTCAACAGCGTGTCCGACAGGGCCACTGAGATACTCGTTTCGATGGTGCTCTCTCCCAGATACGAGAATGCACCATTGATTTATGAGGGACTCAAAGGCCGAATTCCAGCTAGAGTCCTTCAATAAGGGGTCCACACAGATGATGTCAGGTGCGGACAGCGGAGCCTACTCAAATAGATGTTGCCAATTTTTACTATCGTTTCCCAGTTGGCTAATGCGATCACGCGCCTCGGAAGGCAAATGAGAATGTGCTGAGGAGCTGAAATCAGCACTGTTCGAGGTAATTGCCCGAGGTTTGCAGCCTGGAGAACAACATGTATGGTGGTGACATAGGCTACATCAGTTGAGAATGGGTCGGTGTTTCATCGTCACAAATGGAGGGGGTTTGATGGCGACCTGCATGGGAGCATGACCCTGCCAACATCAGCAACAAATTGATTCCTATCTTCAGTCAAGTTCGAAAGTTGACTGAGGTCAAAGGGAGGGCCACGCTCCTCAACAATCACATCCACTTCACACTGTGGCATATCTAATTCCATGTTCGTTTGAATCTCTCCTAATTCAACCCTTTTATTGGATTCTTGGTCAATGTATCCTAACCTGACTGTTACCTTGACCTTGGATTTGTTATTTTTATTTTACTAGTGATAGTTTGGGGCGGCGAACACAATGGTGCAATCTGTTTCTCAATATCTTGTTTAGTTTTCGAGATATAGGCGATAGTAACTAGCTTTTTCGAGTGACCCTAACTCGATAGCACAATATGCTATGAACTCGGGGTATGACTCATTGTATCCGACGTGCGTGCCAAGTTGCATCATATATATCTGACTTGGATATTTACTACTCGATCCTTGAATGAAAATCCAGAGAAGTCCAATGTTCACGAAATTGTCTTCAATCGATTACGTTATCGCCCAGTATAGCGTTTTCACTCAATTCGCGAGATGTTCTCACCGAACAACCAACTTCGAAAGCAGGTCTCTCCACAACAGTTCACCCCAGTTTTACGGGAGAGGTACCGATGAGTAGCTGATAAATCACTCTATAGTATATCAAAAATAGAAAGCTCCATTTCATGAGGCCATTAACGAAGCTATTATTAGGGGATAAGTCAGAAGGAACATTCACACTCGATGTGCTAGTTCAGCACATGAGTTCAGCAAATCCTCGAGGGTTTCGAAGCTTCATGCTATGGTGACCCTGGTTGGCCTCAAACCATCGTCACCCAAAATAATCCTGAATGCTCGTCTGGATGCTTTCAAGAAACTTCCAATTATTACCTGTTAGTCCAGGATGCTACACAGAAACAGCGTATTCAATGATGGGGCGGACATAGGACATATATGTGGATGGCATCCTGAACTCCATCATCTGCTAAGCATATGAAGGCGCCATCGATACATACACACCCTCTCGTGAACGTGCTCATCCCATTTAAGGTCATCCTTAACCTGAACACCAATGATCTTCGTAACACTTACTAATCAAGCGGATTATCATTTATTATAGGATTCAGTGATTCAGGCTTGTCCCATGTTTTTGAATTGCTCACATTTGTCTGGATTAGGGCGAAGGTAGTTTCCCTCTTTCCAATCAACAATGCCCTTGACATCATCTGGAACCGGGACCGCATTCAGTGTTCTGGGGAACACCACAAGTGAACGTTTCCCAGTCGGATAAGGCATTGTGATAACTCACACGCTGCCGACAATGAGTTGAAAAGTCAACAACGAGTTCACTCCTCGCTCCTAATGCAATAAACTTGCTGATCAATGTAGTGTGATCAGTTAAAAATCAGTTACGACTAAGTTCCCCACCCAGTCAGGTTTATTGAGTTCTCCATAAAGTTCAAGTTCGTCAGAAACTCTATCAAACAATGAGTGGGTGATGACTCTGGTAGCTAGCCAGTCGTACTGATATCGATCAATGTTGGGTTTGATGTCGAGAATAATCCAGTTCGTGACGAGCGCTTTGCATATTTTCGCGAATTGTGAAGTGAGAGAAATCAGTCTCAGCTGGGAGATGACACTAGGTCTTCTTGACGGTATAGGAAAGACTGTGGCGTCCTTCCACATTCGTGGGACATTGCCGAAATAGTTAACCATATGTGTTATTGACACACATGACGTACAGGCAATTTCTTTGATAAGTTTATTAGGGATATTTTCAGGTCCTATCGATGTGCAAGTGCTTACTCTCAGAAGCTCTGCGCACATCTCATATGTCTCTACTTGAGAGGGCTTTTAGCGAGAGGATGAGATGGTCGCTCTGTTGAGTCAATCGCTAGGCGGCTCCGTGAAGTTGTAGCAAAGTTGTACTGGTGGATGCAGCTATTTCCGTGGCAGTGGCATCAGGAAGTCCCGGATCATAATCTGTGGGTAGCTGTTTTGGTTTATTTGACCGTGTTGAATCTCTTCATGCCATTTAGATGGGTCCGTTGTTCTCAGGTCACGCACCAAGTTTCCATACGTCGTTCTTCTAGAAGTCGCTATCGTAGTTGTTAAACGATTGTGTAGTATCGGTGATGAATATCTGTATTCTCTTTGGCGAAAGCCAGGTGGCGTTGATTTATCGTGGCTTTGATTTCGGGCTTCATCCAAGGTTTGTCGGGAGAGTGCAGTTTCATTTGTTGATTTGGAAAGTATGTCACTATTGTGGGCCTAACTATCTGGTGGAAGGCGTCATACTTTGATACTGCGTCACTGCATTCCAAGTCTATTGATCCAGTTACCAAAAGCATACATCCCACTAAGAATGTGCCTTCTGAGTGGACTGTCGAGAGCCCCGAGGAAACCGCAAATATGTATGATTGCCCCGCCGAACCTTCCATACACTAGGGACTAGTTGTGTACATAGCCTTATTTGGAGAGGACTGTAGTGATCTCAAGTAGGCTGTAATCCTAAACAAAATAGGGAATATTCTGTTAACAAAGATCACCACCAGCACAACCAGCGAACGTCTTGCATGCATATGTATATGACACGCCAGTCAAGTCCAGTCAATTGGCAGGTCGACCATACCGATAGCCCACACACAAAATGCCTCACTCACCCACGTACACACTGTGTATCTGAATGTATATGATTCCAAATACGCTACAATCCTTGAAAAAGTAGCTGGGGCAAAACGACATGAAGTACGTGGAACTACTGGCTAAGGCTGACCCCTCCACCCCCGTTCAATGTCGGAGTAGTTCGCGCAGTTGGAAGCAACATTGACTGATTGAATGCGTGCGGGGTTTCGTCCCAGCTACTTTTGGCAAGGATTGTGACCGTGTGTGTCAATGGGGCGAGCAATAAGGAAATGTTTATCCCAGTCCGTGGATTGCACTGGTGATAAATAACTCGACAGGACAGTCACTTCCTGGATTGGGGTAGCTTGCTCGTCTCGAGAGGAAACAGATCCACATATGTAAAGGTTATCCTGCGTCGTTCTGGGAGATGCTGCTAAATCTAAATGTTAATTGCCGTCCTCGGAAACATCGATTGAGGCTGTCGCTTACTTATTTATTGGCATTGGTATAATGCACATGAGCATGTGCAGAATTAGAGATTGTCAATGGCCAAGATTTACACCCAGATGACATTGACCACAAAGTTCCGAGCACCCCACGTGTAAGTCAATGTCAATAGCCTACTTGTGGACTACTCTATCTCAATCTGTCTGAGAAGCAATCAGTTCATGTGATCCTAATAATGACAGATGAGTGGGAGGGAGGAAAGGGATTGTTACAGTTTTCCTAATGCCATTGTCAAATAGGCCTACTGCTTTCGATATAATTCTTAGTTTGGCTATCTTGATAAACTCTTGTCGGGACCCTTCTTCATCGACAATTATGGGGACTATTTGTTCTAAAACAGGCAAATTGTTAGAAAAGGCCCAGTGTAGCATTATAAAACAAATATCCCGAGTTCGTTCTCTAGTTTTGATAGAAAATGTTATTCTTATCTCAATGATGTATATCCTGGTGGAGTTGTGACCCTTGTTTTGATACTTGTGAGACAGGCAAGGACCCAGTATTTCCAACCAAACACAATTTACATGGAGGTTGGGATTAGTTAATGTGCACTCCCTCGATGTCATCTGAGCACTGGTCGAAAGGTAGAAATGGCGACTAATGCCAGTTCTCAATCACAAGCGGCCAGGGTTCCTCGATTGGCTTTCTATGGCTTCCTGAACTTGTAGCAATCGAATCAAATCAAATCAAGCGCACTGCGCACCTTCGTCACCTCTAATATAATGTCTAACCCTACATATAATACTGATTGAGAGATACCCATGGCACCGTTCACGAAAGTTTTGAGTAACTGCATATCGGACATACGAGAATATGAACGAATGTATGTAGTGTGAATGACATGCATCCGACAGCATGTTATCACCTTCAGTATTGAAGATTCTGCCGTGATATTTGAGATTCGATAGTCTTTTTCCTCTCCCCGTGGGACATAGGCAAACGGATCAAGTGAACAATGATCGCGTTGTGACACGTTTTCGCGCACTGGGAAAGGGCAGATGTGCCTTTAACATATACTCAATTCGCAAATTTCTGTACATATATACATACATAGACATACGAGCATATAGGCCTACATCCAAGCGGCGTGCCTGCAGATATTCTTCGACTGACTTCAAGGAATGGAAAATGAATTAGGAGAGATCCACCACGGTCCTACTGTGCCTGTCGTTTCCTTCCTCTATCGGTTATACATAACGCATATTAATGTCAGTAGACCACAAACCCACCAGCAGTTATCGTCTGAGACAGTGTCGAGCATACAACTGTGAAGTGGAACAGAACAGTAATAAGGTGTATCTGGAGGATATCGATATTTTTCTTTACCTGTGGTGACGAATGCATCTATAGAATTTATCGCCATGCAATATCTGGTCATCTTTCTGGTGTTGAGTATATACATTAATTATCCTCCGTTTGTAACACCTTGTCCGGCAGAATGTTACTGTAGCAATGATAGGGTCAACTGTCAGTCAAAAACAGGTAGTCTTTTGCAGCGTATACCGACCTCACCAGACACAACAGAAACCACACGCTCACTCTACATAACAAATCAGAACATTACTCGTATACGTAGGAGAACATTTCGATAATTGGAGTAGCTTGGAGATTTTGACCATTTCAAACAGTTCAATCCAAATCGTAGACGATGGTGCCTTCCAATCGCTAACAAAGCTCATACATCTCAATTTGTATGACAATTTGATTGTCAGATTGAACAGATATACGTTTAGAGGTCTGGATAGAATACGAGTGTTAAGTTTCAATGCTAATCCAGATTTAGTCATTGAACCATGTTCGTTGTCGTCTCTTGGAAGCCTGCATGCTCTGTATCTTTATAACACCAGTGTCTCGTTCAACCTCAGTTTATGGGAGGACTGTACAGAGGATCAGTTCAGTTCGCCTGCCGTATACGGTCTCAAATTTATTTCTATCGGAGGAGAAAAAGCCCACATAGACGGTGATCTTCTAGGGAATGTGACATGGATACGCGCTTTGGCCTTGGTTTATCCACCAGCTGATTTTCTGAGACAATATGACTTGTCTACGTGGAGATTCATGTTTTCGCTTACGTTAACTGGATTGACCTTTTTTCCGAAGAGTTTCCTGAATAAAAACGATTTGACAGAAATATTTATATATCGTTCGTCATTTACCCATCTGCCAGCGTATGCTTTTACAAATGTTTCCGCTGTGACTTCTTGTATCATTGCAGACAATGAACTTATGTACATACATAGGGATGCTTTCCGGGGATTACAGAACATAACACGTTTGTATTTGAATAATAACAAACTACAGACGTTGCCCGCAGGACTACTCACCGACATCTTAGGATCTGTAACTTTATATATGCCGAGTAACCCCTGGAACTGCAACTGCTCCATAAACTGGCTGTTTGATGTGATTAACGTGGACATGTCGGGGTTTTTAGAGGTCGCAAGGTGCGAATCTCCCCCTATACTAGCAGGTGTGACTCTAACTAGGTTTGGCACGGACAGTATTGCGTCATGCAATACTACCGATTCTCCATGGAATTCCACTCCGCCGCCACAGCCTACACCCAATACATCACCTGGTCATCTTAAGCCTTCTGAGGAGCCAACGGAAAGTAGTTCCTCTCTTGATACTTGGCTGTTTCTCGTTCTAGGATTGACTACTGTTTTTGCTGTTTCACTGACCACCGGTATCGCTGTGGGTTGGGTCCTCAGGTCAAATAGAAGAGAAATGCGAGATCCGGCAACGGATGCAACGGACGGAGGCGGGTTGAATATACAAATGAGAGCAGTAACCGGATCCAGCCGCAACAACACTGGGTCTTGTGACATTGGGCATGGTTATTATTCCATAGGCGATAGTTCGGACGAGAATAACAGCCGGGTGGATGCTCGAGACACTCATGACACAGTCGATGAGGCAGCGATTCCCGCAAGTGAAAGTATCACACATGAGTACTCGAGTGAAAGCACCAATGTCATACCACAGTATGAACGGCGAATACATGACCAAGATGATAACAGACCTTTATATTCACATAATATTGATCGGAACAGTACATACATAACAGTCATCGAATGAAATACTTTGAAGAAAACAGCATCATACGCAACACATCTCGTACAAGGCTCTGCGTGCGGAGCCAAGCGCAAGATAATATTACTATAATGTCACGACTTATATAGCGCAAATATCCAGCTAACAACTGTTCAAGGCACTTTACAACATTACCCCCGCTCATTGACACCAGGTACGCACTCCGTTAATCACGGAGAGTATGTGGCAGCAGTATATATAAATCAGCGCCGGTTGTACTCAGGTTCCTCATGGGTCCCCATTTTACTGATGGGTTGACAGGAGGAGCGCTTCAGCCGGGACTCGAACCCAGAACCTTCAGCATGCGAGGCGAGTGGACTAACCACTACACCACGAACACTCCACTATTATATCGTTTTATGTCGTATATCAAGTTTCCTAGAGTTACACGCCATAAAGTCGTATATAGTATTACCTTACTCAATATATCAACGATGAAGCGCATTTTGATTGTCTGTTTCAATGATCCTTCCTAGCAGCATCTTGGCAGGATCCCAATCAGAATATTGTCGCCAAGCTGGCAGGGCATTGCAACCTTACGCACAAGTTTTAGCTCATAATTGAGGGATAACATAAACTTCACAGTTCCTAAGCTTGCTCATAATTCAGATGCATGATGTGCGTGTAAATACGAATTAGGAGTGAAACGCCCGCGCATCCATGATCATCCAAAGCCGAATCGAAGGCAGTTGATAAGTTGACTCTGATGAATCAGTCAAATGTTCGTTTTTTCTTTATTTTCATGTTCTCTGATCAATAATAAATATAACAATTATTATTATAATAATAATGATTTGTTTCGAATACACACAATGATTTCCAACAATTCGTTCATGTAAATAGTGTAATTGGGCCTAAAAATGAATGGAATATTCATCAATGGCTTAGGAACAATATAAGCAAATGGTCTGTGAACGAAAAAATAAAAAAACTAAGAAAGTGTTCACCAATCGAATCCGAGTCCGATGAAAAATCAGTTTGTTTGTCGTGTTCCGATTGTCTGGTCTCCGATCCGAAAATAATTTGATCATGTTAACCCAGTGTAACACACATTGAAGCACAATGCAGTACATTTTATTCATTAGTTTTATGTAAATATTGTATTCCGACTAGGAGTGGATCTATTTTAAACCATGTCTTGAACAAACGGAAGAAGTGCCTGTGAACAAACGTTTTATCAATAAATACCTGAAAAAGAAGTATGACCAGGATGGCGTCATAGTAAGATGGAACGCAACTCTGAGTTTGGTGTCGGTTATCTCAGTTTTAATTATTCAACAGGAGAACGTATTTTCATTATGCTCTGTATTGTAACAGGTTATATTCCACCGTTTTATATGGGTGTTCATGTGTATGCTAATATTATGAATGAAAGTACCCTAGCTAATTACATAACAATGAATTTATCCATGTTCCATATTCCTTTATTCTATCTATTTTGTCCTTTGGTGTTTCTGGATTATTTGTGTTCACCCAGAAATCTGACTTTAATCGCCC
>JAUOBX010473083.1:0-16446 GCA_032360705.1 Eupentacta quinquesemita
AAATTATAGAAGCGTTCCGTGAAAGCCTTCGTTGTGTGTTGCCACCCTACGGTGGCTCCGGGAACTTTGCGTCAAGATTCTAAATTGAATCCGACGGTCGATAGGTAACCAGTGGAGCTCACGCAGAACGGGGGTGATGTGTGCGTGACGAGGTGTCCTGGTAATGACGCGTGCTGCGGTGTTTTGTAGCCGCTGTATCTTACTCATGGGGAGTGCCGACGAGCAAGGAGTTGCAATAGTCTATACGAGAGGTGGCTAAGCCAGTGACCAATGATTTTGTAGCATCATCGGTCAAGAAGGGTCGTATCCGGCTGATATTGCAAAGACTGGCGTAACCAAATCGGCAGATGTTGTTGACCGGTGGTGCCATGCTGAGGGTGGTGTCAAATGACACGCCGAGATTTTTGGCTGTTGACGTCGGTGAAATAGCCGACTCCCCTATTTTAAATGAGATGTGGTCGACGTTCTTCTCATTAACTTTGGAGGAAAATAAAATGGCCTTGGTCTTATCGGTGCACACATCCATTCCTCAATATCGTCCAGACAACGTGAAACGCGAGTCAGTGCGTCCTGTTGGGAGACCTGGTCGATGGGTTCAAAAGAAACGTACAATTGAGTGTCATCTGCATAGAAGTGGTACTGTAGTTGATGTCGACGGATTATTTCTCCAAGCGGCACAGTGTATAGGGTATAGAGCTTGGGGCCAAGTACAGAGCCATGGGGAACATCGTGCTTCACAGAAGCTGGATCAGAGTGTAAATTACCGATGGTGACGATTTGATATCGATCACTCAGATATGACGTCAGCCAAGACAAAGCGCTACCTCTGACAGCGAACCGGTTCGAAAGTCTTCTCAGCATGATCGCATGGTCGAGCGTGTCGAATGCGGCAGACATATCCATTAATATAAGTGCAGCGACACGTCCATTGTCGATATTTGAAAGAATATCGTTTTGCATTCTCAGCAAAGCTGTCTCCGTTGAATGTGCCTTCCGATAGGCTGACTGCCGTGTCTCGTGGTGGCAATTACTCACAAGATGTTGTTCCAGGCGAGCATCGATGACTTTCTCCAGTAGCTTTGAGACATATGGTAGATCGGACTTCGGAGATAGGTCTTAAGTTATTTAGATTGTCTGAATCAAGGCTGGGTTTCTTCAGGAGAAGAATAACATGAGCTGTTTTGAATTGATCTGGGACCTTGCTCTCAGAGAGAGATGAGTTTATGATGGATGCTATTATGAGCAGCAGCTGGTCCACACACGATTTGAGCAACCAGGTAGGAACTGGGTCAAGTGAACATGATTTTGAAGGCGATTTAAAGATGAGAGATCTCACATTTGCCTCGCTAGTAGGGCTGAAACATCCGAGAATCGACTGCACAGGAAGCTCATCTTCATCCTCATCAGTGGAACTGCTTTCCGAACCTGCCGGATGTTCACAGATGTTGTCGATC
The DNA here is from genome assembly GCA_032360705.1 of Eupentacta quinquesemita. Classification (NCBI taxonomy): domain Eukaryota; kingdom Metazoa; phylum Echinodermata; class Holothuroidea; order Dendrochirotida; family Sclerodactylidae; genus Eupentacta; species Eupentacta quinquesemita. The sequence continues at coordinate 1,455 of JAUOBX010473083.1, forward strand.
TTTGAGGTGAAGTATTCTTTGAAGATGCTGGGAAGGTGATCGGTAGGGCTCGTTTCAGGGAGTCTCGAACATCCTTGGCCATGCAGCAGTTGTTTGGCGACATTGAAAACTCCGTTGACGTCTCGTCCACAGGCAGCAGCCTTCTCCGAATAGTAATGGACTTTAGCTTTCTTGAGAAGTCGGTTGTATTCAATGCAATAGTCCCGAAAGATCCGATGGTCGACAGATAATTGACTTTCACGCCATTTCCGCTCGAGCTTTCGCCTCACGTTCTTGGCTTTGTGAAGTTCATCGGTGTACCACTGGCAACCAGGTCTCGGCACGATAACCTTGGTGATGACAGGAACATGCTGATCGAGTAGAGAAGTCAATCAACTGTTATAAGCACCCACGAGGGCTGTTGACGAATCGAGGGTTCGGTTTATCATCGGAGCGTCGACGATTTCCTGTCTGAAGGCTTACACGTTTTTCTTCGACAGCTTCCGGAATGATACCTCCTTGCGGACATGGACCAGTTTGGCGAATGTCGTGGTGAAAGTGACAGCAAAGTGATCGCGGGAGGTTCTGCCTCCATGGTCGACAAGAACAGGATCAACGACACTGAGGGTTGACACAACATTACTGGTGTCCCTAGTTATGACAATGTCCAGTGTGTGTCCGTGGACATGGGTTGGTTCACGAACATGTTGGTGAAGCCCGTGTGATTTGAGGATGCCGATGAATTGCTGAGCGTAGCGATCCGTCTGGTCATCAAGATGGATATTGAAATCCCCAACGATAAGGATTTCGCGGCAGTCAATAGCATAATCGGAAAGAAACACCGACCACTCGTCGAGGAATGCAGATGTTGACATTCCATTCTTCTGCGATGGTGGTGGCCTATATACCACGGCCATTCGTACGTTGGTGGTTCCGATGTCAACATTACAGTCCATGTGCTCAAACTGACTGAAGTGGGCGTCGTTGTTCGGGATGCTGGATGATATCAGTTTGACGTTGACCATGGACTTGTAGAGTAAAGCGACGCCGCCTCCTCTTCTCCCACCCGGGCGCGGAACCTGAGTTATGGAGTAATTGAGAGGTACAAACTCATTCATACATGTCTGGTCTACTTCAGAACCGAGCCAAGTCTCAGTCAGAGCCACGATATCGAAGTCATTTGACTGGACATAGTCACCGATGGCCAGTGATTTGTTCTTGACGGACCGAGGATTTAGGCAGCATACTCGAACACCATCCGTCTCAATGGTATCCTCTTTCGGCGACTTTTTCAGATTTAGAAGATTCGAGAGGTCAGCTTTCCGTTTGTTACATGGAAACGCATGGACACGTTCACGGATACACGTAGTAATAGAGGCGACTGTAGACACGGCGGAGCCTGGAACGTCGGAGTCAGGTGTCAACCGAATCAGGCTACCATAGTTCACGCCGGACCTTGCGTAATATGACCTCCGTCGATCGGGGGTCACCAAAGGTTGTATAGACTTCGTGACCTTCCTCCCTGCCCTTGTCCCTCTCCGTGTGCGGGGTGATCCAGCATCGCGAGAGATGTTTAGGCGATTAACGAGATTTATCCACGGTTGGCTGGCTACACAATCCCTGGCCGCGTGACTCAGCGAAAGAAGGAGTGATCGGCTGTACTGAAATCTCATTGTTACTGTATACAACAGTTGATTAATGGTCACGCCTGAGTGCACACGTCACGTAAGATATCGAACGAGTTGCGAGGAATCCTACACTCTGGAACTCTATTTAGGCCTATATAATGTATGCTGTTAGGCTATCTCTGCTCAGTTCTGTAAAATGATTACCTCGGAAATCGCGTCTTGTCGAGTTCGGAGAGGGCACAATCGCAGTAAAAAATGACGACGCTTAGGCCTACACGCTCGATTGAGATAAGCCCTGTAATAAAGCGATCATGTGTAGATTCGCCACTCATATCCTGGTTCATATCAAACTCATCTACCAACCAGTATAGAATAATCAAGCATTAAAGGACAACTGCAAGCTTGTGTACACAAGGATCTATTTATAGATGGGCAACAACTAAATTTATGGCATGCGGATTTGAGTATATTGGATCAGTATTCCGTAACACGATGTACGATGACTTTTCACCATCTGGATATAACGTATGCTTCGATCATTTATGGCTATCCATCATTGCAAAGAGAGGTATTATCCAAACAGTAGTCCTGGGCTTCTAATGCATGTATGCTTATAAAGTCAAAACTGATCGGAGAACAAATTTGGGACTTTTCAGCACCTACATATTGCGTGTGTACACCTCAATGAAAGTATGCAAATCATATTGCTTGTTCCCGATTCTTTGTATGGTGCTGGTCTCATTTCTGCTGGTCTCAGATTAATTATTCACTACAAGGACGTACTGTTCCAATCAATCGCCGAACCTTTCCGTGAGGAATATTACAAGAACAAGAGCACTAGAGAAGAGAGAACCGTTTGATGCGGCTGCGCTTGAAGAGAGAACGATCCACACTCCCCTCTATTTGAAAGAGACTCGGAATCCACCCTCCACTCGTATAACTTTTCGAGGCCTCCCCACTAATAGCCCAACGCTATATATATATATATAATAGTCCCAGTAACATATAATTACAAATTAGGCACGACCGTATAGAATGAGAACGATCCTTTGAATTACAGCTGTACACTTTTATAATTACGAGTTGACACGAGCAGCCAATTCCGTCACGATCATTGGGGGTCTACCACCCTCTAGTAGCAGCCAACTGCCAGTTCGTAACTGCCATGCGCTGTCACACCCCCGGTATTCACCTGAAATCCTAGTTGGATTTCCGATGGCTTAATCTATAGCGCGGCTAGTCTAGCTCACCTATCTCCTTTGCGGTAGGCGGCATTAATGCCCCACTGCTACACGTTGCGAATTCGCTTACACAACGTTCGTTCCATCTTATTCGGATGATTTTTTGCCACTTCCATTTATGCTACTCTAAATAATAGAGCTTATTATGACAGAATTGTGTGCCATGGAGGCGGGACAAACTTGCCTGTCCTTTACGAGTGAGTGTCTCATTCCTGTTGTTACCATGGTTCAATTGGGGTTGTGGACAGTGACATTCTAAACATAAAACTGTATTATTCTTTGATTGTTTACTGTTAACATTCACGATTTTATGATTCAATTGACATCAAAACGTATTGTAATTGGTGAACGAACTATTCGGATCAGGTTCAGTCAAAATATCCAACTGATTTTCAGAATGAAAAGCCAAGTAATCATACAAAGACTGTAACCCGACTCTCTCTAAGCGAGATCAGCGAAGGGATTGCGGTTTTGTGACGTCACAACATCGGCAAATTGGCAGAATTACCCAGATATTTGAGTACGCAAACTTTCTGTGTTTCTCCTTCGTATTCCCAATTATAAACATATACAAACAAGGATAGTCAACAATAGTTAATAAGAAATATCCATACAAAAATGTTCTGTTCCATCCAAGTATTTTAATATATCATCATCGCTTATCTTGCGGCCTCCGAAGGCGCGACTAGAAGGGTTTTTACAGTAATTCCATGTGATTGCGTCATGGTCACGTCTGACTAATCCCGAAGAGTCAAGCTACATGGCTTCGGGAGTAGACGATATTACACGACAGTTTTGACGAGGTTTGATGTGGAATCATCAAGGCTGTTCGATTCAAACAAACTTGGTGGTAGTGGATTTAAGTTGGTTCTCGAGAGATTGTCTCTCCAAGGTTATCGGAACACAAATGTGCATGATTCCCCAACTTACGAAGTAGTATTTTGTTTCACCAAATGAAGTGGAGGTCATTATTGATCATCGGATGCCAAATTGGCATGATAGTCCTGTATGTGGAGATACAATAACCCTACCCACACTTGGATAAATCAAGCTCATACTTGGTTTGTCAGTATTTTTATTATGGTGAGTAGGCCCCTACAATATCTCTATTGTTTCGAGGTCGGGTCAGATGTCATATGAGGTCAACAGAGGTCAAAGTCCAGAATGCTTGTTCCGATCAGGCTGGATTTGGTATATAGCTTTGTTAGGGCGGGCACATCAGGAACCGTATCGTTTTTAGTGCAGACTTGGGTTCAGTTGTGGGGGAATTGGGAAATTGTGAAAAATCTATATTTTGACCGATTTTGACTTATTAACACGATAACTTTACTCCATTTGGATGGATCAAGCTCATATACTCGACATGTGTGTTATCCATGAAGAGTACAATACCCCTATCGTTTCGGGGTCAGGTCAGAAGTCATATGAAGTTGACATTTTCAACATGAAAAGTCCAAAAAGCTTGGTCTGATTAAGCTAAAATTCGGGATGTAGCTTTGTTCTGGGGAGTACGTGAACACTATTGTTTTTAGTGTGAACAAGGTCCATTTTGGGGGAGGAGAAATAAAAAAATGTGTTGAAATGTTCGGCCCATTTTAGCTTGTTAACACAATAACTCAACCTCACTCGGATGGATGGAGCTGATACTTAGAACGTGTGTTCCCCATGATGAGTACATGATCCCTATCGTTTTAGAGTCTGGTTAGGAGTCGTTAGGAGAGGTCAACAGAGGTTAGAGTCTGGAATTTCTGTTTCAGCATGAGTCATTCTGAACAGGCAATTACAGGAACCCCAACGTGTTGTGGTATATGGTTCTTCATGGAAAGTACATGATCCCTATTGTTGAGGCCATCAGAAGTCAATGCACTCAAGGAGTCACTGAGTCTTTCGGCTTCCTGGGTTTTAGTGTAATACTTCATTCAAGCTGCATTTGACTCCCTGCTCTCATTGTCTGTGTCGGTAACATCGGTAACCGTGAGAACGTACGTGTCGAACAAGCAAGAATAAGTTCGTGAACTACTCCTGATAGCCAATCGCACACCACTTCGGCATTATGAATAGTGGAAAGGAACAACCGGAACTAGAGGGAGCAAAATTAAAGAATACATATTTGAGAGATAAAACAAACGCCTTGTAAATGCAAATTCATGTTTCATTATCATTGAGAATTACCAGAACGAATCAGGAAAAAACTGCGGGGCTAGTTGACACTGACAGGAGTGAATGACCTATAAGCAGTTGTTTAGAATGGTTGGTATGGACATAAACACGACTTAGTATGTGACATACGGAACGCAAGCCTGTCATGTCAGACATGTCAATGCACCCGTAGTGATAACTTGTGTTCGGCACTGAAGAACAATGCAAGTGCCGGGAGTCGAATACAGCCTCAGAGTTGTCAAGGAAAGATATATCGCCTTAATTTGGGACAATCTTTTAGATGTGTCTCTTTTCAATTAGAAGATGTATACAGGAATTTGCAATTTGTGCTCATATCAACTCGAAGAAGTGCTAAAGGCAACATCGTGTGAACCTGATCGTGACAGCACGTTCAGTGAGGATATCGCATCGATCAAAATATACACCCCCGGAGGTGAAATCTTGGGAAAGGCCATTTTGGTAAGAACATTTGTGACGTAACGTGGGGAATCCGTCTGGCCTAAGGACAGCTAGGTATATGTCGGTTTACTGTGCATGTTTATAGTAACATAAATAGCAATGGGAGGAAACAAACACTTTCAAAAGCCTATGGCGGCTCATATATACGTTTCACGATTGCAACAAGTTACAAGTTGAGATATTAACTGAAATAACTTTTGGTGATCTCTTTTCGCGAATACCGCGACATGTTTGCCTACGAGGCTGCAGAAGTTTGCTAAAATCGGTGAGATTTGTTGTTCTGTCAAACTAGTAACCAAATGACAAAATCATCAGTTAATAAATGCGGTACATTGAGTTGGTGTGTGAACCGTCAGGACCTGCGCGCAACTCAACTGTCAATGCACAAATTGACGTACGTAGCACCACTACCGTTATAGTACTCCCGGTAGACAGCGATCCGGCGTACGTAGCACTAGCAGTTTCGACACAATGTATTTCGCTGCTTGCGGAATGACAAACTGAACAATGATGTGACACAGATATAGCAGCCAATTTTTCAGATTTTTGATAGAGACAAACCTAATTGACATGTTCCAGTGGACCATTATCCCAAGTCTGAAATGGTTTTGTGCATCACCTCTTCCGGAAATGACATATGGCTCTTACTGTCAACTACCATGACAAATGAACAACATTTATTAATGAAATGAATCACACCACAACAATATACTGGTATAACGAATTGAAATGGAAAAGAGTCTGTGTAACTGGGATATTACAGTGCTGGGAGGCTGAAAACATCGCTGTTTGTTAGACACGCAATCTGTATGGGGTTAGTGAGATGGTATGCTTCGCGTTAATTTCTCCTACATGCACGTGATGCTTCTTGTATTGGCCTTGCCAGTCATTAGAGCTACTGGTTTTACTCTACGTCATTCTGGAGAAGAACATCGAAGAGGAACGAATTGGTGGGCTACAGGAAGAATCGATGGAACTATCCCCATACAATGGCACGAGGACGGAATCTGGGCAACCCGAGACCGTTAATCAGATTAACAGGAGAAACTGGTCTAAGGCCCGATTCAGCTAACATCTGACATTTAAAAAAAAGCCTGTCCACAACATTGTAGTGTCCGTCGAAGAGAATAGAAAACTAAAATTAATGTGAACAATTCCATTCGATGTATTTTGAATATTTCTGTTCGGTATTACAACGTTCCTACTGCGGTTTCCTTCCTAGAGTTACCATCTAGTTTACCAATCATCTCATCACAGTAAAACCTTCAGCACTATGACACTTTTTCTGGTGATGTTAATTTCTACATTTCGGAGAAACCCCACGTCAATACGTCAAAGGGTTCTTTGAAAACATTGGAAATTGCATGATGAGAGTTATATATTCATTACACTCCTAAACACTCTAGTCGAATTATATATATCATATAAAGTATGAAATTGAACAGAAATATTCGAGTAGACGGAGGCAGGATTTGGAATGGTATGTTTGGACACTCAGATATACCTTCGGACGCATTTTTTTAATGGAAAAACAAACAGTATTTTGGGGTCATGCTATTCATCAGGAACTCTTGTTTGCGAATACTAACCCGATTCTAGATTGAGCTCTACTATATACTACGCTAGGTTTATCACGAAAGCATTTCACATCAAACAAAAACTAATGCTACGACATTATTCCAATTACTATTTGACTAAAATATATTTTTGCAGTATGATAACCATGTTTGAACCCGTTTTTCACATCATCTTAGCTGTCATTTGATTATAAGATGGTCACATCCGTTAGGTTGAGGCGTTCGTAGAACGTTTTGAAAAAAACCACGTGTAACAATGATAGAACACCTGCACCCTCAGTGATTGTTTCATTGAATACTATTTCGGCAATTCAGTTGAGGGATTTTTGGTATCTCACAGTAGCCAAAATTTAGAGTATCGTATTTTCACCATATTTTGGTGATTTCACCAACATTCGATTCAACAATATTGCTTGGTTAAGAGAACCAAATAACGTTGATCACTAGCGCTTGAGACCCGCTCGCTGGAAACAAACCTGCCACGTAGGCGGGACAAACCTGCCTGTCATCGGGTGAGGGATTCTACGACCAAGTGTCACATTCCTGTGGTTACCTCGGTCCTATTGGGGTTGTGGACGAAGACATTTCAAACATCAAACTGTATTATTTTCTGATTGTTTTCCGATAAAATGTTAATGGACCAATTGGCATTGTGTTCATATCAACTCGAAGAAGTGCCAAAGGCAACATCGTGTGAATCTGATCGTGACAGCACGTTCAGTGAGGATATCGCATCGATCGAAATATACACCCCCGGAGGTGAAATCGAATTATTAAACATATCAATCGGATCAGCCAACTAATGATACAAAGACTGTAACCCGACTCCTGCGAGGCGAGGTCAACGAAGTGCTTGCAGTTCTGTGACGTCAAAAAACCGGCAAATCGACGCTCAAATCGGCTGGGAGGTTTGTCCGATCTCCATTGCACGCGATTCTCTAATGACGTCTGTTGAGACTGATAGACTCAGTTTCTAATCCTTAACTGTAAATAGATCCTTGTGTACAAATGAAAGCATGCAGTTGCCTTCTAATGCTCCATTAAATCATGCTGGCGGGTGGATGAGTATGATCTCAGCCAGGCAAAGCGGCGAATCCACACGTTATCGCTATGTTACAATGATATATAGAAGACTGTGTATTGCTTCACATTCATTTTATACAATCCCCATCCATCTCATTTGAAAGTGTCACCCTCAAGCTACATCGATCTGAAATTTGATACGATAGTCGAGGTCTCTGCACCGCCGTATATGATGATTCGTTAGTAAATCTGACTCATATGACACAGCATTGGAAGTATAGTTGAGGTTGAGGTTATTTTCACTCAGCCATGTTAGTATGTTTATGAGAGGGAAGTTGGGGGCATACGGTACTACCTGAGAGTGCCCCGTTGCGGAGCTTTTGTTCCCACACCCCTTCCCTGGCCCACTGAACGAACAGGTCCAAATGACGATGCGAACGATTCCAAACAGGTATTTATTTCTCAAGTGCCCACACCAGGAGCTCAGCATAGCTGAGTTGCGGCGTAACTTGCCAGACTGAACTGGCACGATGAACGGTATGACTAGCCATTTACCTGTTCCTGCCTAGATAATAGCAGTGTGTTCACAGTGTGTTTACTACTTTCCATAGCATAACAAAATATTGATCAATAATTTGTTCTCAGGCCACCATGCACCTCAACTCTGCATCTTAGGGCAGATACAAGATCAGTTCCAATCTGACGTTTCATCATTATGCCTTGAGTGTTCTCTTTCTTTCACGCACTAGGTTACGTACGCCTGTCCATACTTATGTGTTGTTGTAGGATGCAGTGCTGCACTCTATTTGGAAAACATTCTTCCTGCGACAGTTGTTCCAATCAATTGCCGCACCTCACCGCAGAGCAGATAAAGTGAGGGCATACACGAGGAACAGATTGATGCAATTGCTCCTGACGAGAAAGAGATTCACGACACCCGCCACCCACCCCCTATATAAAAAAACTCGGTATCAAGCCTCCTACCCATATACTTCTTCAGGGCCTTTTGGCAAAGGTAGAAATGTTTCACCCGGTTGCAGTTTTCAGTGAACACGTACATTGTGAATAGCGATGCAAAAGTGCATGCAGTAAGGTCGTTCTTCATCCGGTATCAGGGTATTAGGGTTGGCCGGTTGACTAGTGACCACATTTCGCAAACAGCAGCACATAGCAGTGCATGATGGTCCCGATATCGCAAGTCATGGGAAGCTACAACATAGAATGAGTTGAATTCGATGTGGTATTCCTGTGATCGAATATTCCCAATAACATATGATAACAAATTGGGCACGAATATGCATGATTATAGATCGATGAAAACGATTATATAAATTATTATTTTCCAATTACCCGCTGGAACAAACGGATCCCTAAAGTATCGAAGCCCATTCTCATTGCGCATGTGCTCGATTTAGAACACCACTGTAAAGACTCCTGCTAACATCGTACTTGTGAACGTTTTCTTTTGTGGTTGTTTCGATTATTCAATACAGGTCCTTTTCCCACGAAATGCATGTAAGAATTCCTACCATACCCAGGTAATGGGTCTGTCACCAAACCATTTCTATTCTAGGTAAACGAGCTAGGGGAATTCCATTCTAAGTTTTCATATCACACAACTCCATTAACTTTAGCGTTTATAAAGAACTTTACTTTTATTGAATTTCTGCCATTGTTTACCGTATCGTTCACTCATTCACTGAAGGAAATACCTGACACGCGAGGAGCATTCAGTGAATCTGAGTATTATGTCTCGATGATGGAAACACTGGTACAGGTCTGAAGAATTATAGGTGATAAAATGGTGGTCAGTCGACTTTTGTGGGCATTTTCCGCACATTTGTGTCATTATTAGAAACTTCCCTCATTGGGCCGCCAGCAACGTTGACTGCCCGCAGTAATAAGACAAATGGTTGGATGCCCAGGAGCCAGTGGAACCCAGTATGTTATTATTCACCGACCCAATCTTACTGTTATAGGATACTGGGTAATATAGTCACATCCACATGAAAGCAACCTGTTGACTGTCATGGCCGAGGTGCGAATGCTTATAGCCAAAACGTCCAGCAAAAATACATTTTTTGGCAACGAAATTCATTTTTTTCGCTAATCGTCATCTCATCGCCTCCGATGATTTCTTCGTAGCCATAGTAACGGTAACTACGGTAACATTGCCTCAGGTGATCTTATCCACCAGTGGTTTACATTGCAATATACCCTTGGACATCCCTTGGAATCTTTGCTTGTACCTCGAACTGGTTGGATTAATATCAAATTCCAGATATGCAGAAATAGTTATTTATTATATATTTTCATTTCATCGTTTTATACATGTTTCCTCACATGTTATTTACAGTATTGAGTTAGCTGTTTATGCACTACTATAAGAAGGATAGAGCTATTCCAGTGTGGATTGGATTGATTTGTGTGGACTTCTAGTCGGTATATTTTCCTGGTATATATTACATATACTTGCAGCACTGACTCACTGTAGGTACTAGTTGTGCATATTTGCATTGTGCTATCATCATCACCGACTCTTCGTGAAAACAGTTGTGCTATAGTTCCATATACTGTCTATTGTTCATACATCGGTATGATGGCATCAACTATGGATCCTAAACCTGATAAATGTGGCAAATGCAAGAAGGTACGGTGGTGAGTGCTACTGTGAAGCGAAAGAGAGAGTGTGACCCTTGTTAATTAGGGGACAATGCATGGTGAATTGTAAACTGATTAGCAATGAAGGTCAGGCTGCAAATGTTTTGAATTCCTCGCCGGTGCGAGTGTGTGTATGTGTGTGTATGTGTGTGTGTGTGTTACGCCTCTTGTAAACACGATAACTAGTGAACGAAAAGGTGCAGATACTTGTATATGTATATAGTTTAGCCATATGGAATACATGATCCCTATCGTTTTAGGGCTCTGTCCGAGGTCATCCGTGGTGAACACTTTAAAAACATTGTAAACACGATATTAAGTGAATGAACGAAATACAAAGACTTCATACTTGGTATGTAGGTTGACCATATGGAGTACATGATCCTTATTGCTTTGGAGTTCGGTCCAAGGTCATCTGGGGTCAACGGAGGTCAAGAAACCTTGTGAACATGATAACTAGTGAACGGACAAGTGAAGAAACTCCATACTTGGTATGTAGGTTGGTCATGGAGTACATGATTCATATCATTCTTATGTGTAGTCCAACGTCATCTGGGTTCAACAGAGGTAAGAGTCTATAAACCTTGTGAACATGATAACTAATAAACGGCAAGGTGCAGAGACTTCTTACTTGGTGTGTATGTTGGCCATATGGAGAACATGATTCCTGTCGATCTTGGGATCGGTCCTAGATCATCCTAGGTCAACCGAGGTCAAAGTCTGGGAAACTTGTGAACATTATATCTAGTGAACAAGAAGGTGCAGAGACTACATACTTGGTATGTAGGCTGGCCTTATGGATTACATGTTTCTCGTTGTTCCAGGGTCTGGTCCAAGCTCATCTGGGTTAACAAAGTTCAAAGTTTAGAAACATTGTGGTAAACATGATGCCTATCGAATGAAAAAGTACAGAGACTTTATACTTGGTATGTAGATTGACCATATAGAGTACATGATTGTACTCGGGTTCGGTCCCAGGTCATCTCATGCCAAACGAAGTGAAAGTCCAGAACGAACAAGTGTACAGGCTTTCGGAACGAGGTAATTTGAGGTCAACAGAGGTTGACGTCTTCAAATATTTTGATAGCGATAGCTAGTAAACCAAAAGGGCAGAGTCTCCATGCTCGGTATGTAGGTTTAAATTGCGTTTGACTGGTTTGAGGCAAAAAGTCAAGTAGTCACTACGCATCGTTGCGTTCTTGTTAATGACTATTTTGTATCGGTCTTTACTCGAGAGAACCTGGAGAGTACACCAAAAACCCGGAAAATGTTTTGGGGTTATATGGATGAAGAGTTAACTGACATACTATCACAGAGGACAGTATCCTAATCAAATGGAGAAGATGAGGTGGACAAAACCAACACTATATCAGGCATTGGCAGGTGTGTTGACTTCACCCTCGAAAATAATGTTTGGGTTCGAGCAGCGGAAAGTTCCTTAAGATTGGAAGAGAGCGAATGTGGGAATGATGATTGCCAAACAACTGATCAGTCAGTTCAACTAGTCAAGTCAGAAAGAAACCTCTGAATCAACATTAAAAATGTTCTGATTTGAGGCGCCACATACTCGGCTAATTAGGAAGTTGGAAAGTCATGGCATAACAGGTCAAGTTTCTGGATGGATCGTGTGGTCGTTGTGGTCGTGCTGTCCAGAAGGTCAATGTTCATGTATCTACCGTTCTAGGTACGTCACTAGAAGGTGACGTTGACAACGGAATGCTTTCATCGTCATCATCATATACATTTACACCACGCCCAATCATAAATTGTTCGCAAACACACAAAGTATAAGTGATCACTGCCGGTAGGCCTCATAGGAGAGGTGGATTTTGAGGTTAGACCTAAATGTGGTGTAGTTGTTGTTCTAGATGTGATTGGGAAGCCGGTTCCATAGTTTGGGTGCATACACGGAGAAGGATCGATTGCCTGAAGAGACACATCGTGTTCTTGGATCAATCAGACGTGAGGATAGAGCTGGCGAGTTGAGACTTCGCGGCTGAACAGCAACTTGAAGCATGGCGGTGATTTCTGGCGGGGCCTGGTTGTGAAGGGTTTTGTAAACTAGCATTAGGAGCCCTGTAGTCAATCTGCTGTTTTACGGGCAATCAATGCAATCCGATTAACTCACTCGTAAAAGAATCGTACTTATTCCGGTTGGTAATCAGTATCGCAGAAGATCTCTGGACACGTTGTAGCTTGGTCAGTTGACGTTGGTTGATTTCGATTAGTTTACTTTTACATTGGTCGAGCGCAATATTGATATACCTATCAACGCACATGATATAAATTGTGAACTGTATCGGAATATTGTGCGAACTTTTGGTTCGGACTGGTAGAGCTATAATAGTAACAGTGCTCAATATGGGGGTTTTCTTAAACTGACCAATGCGCTTCACAGTAGTTCAAAATAAATAGGTCTCCAATCTACCTTTGAGAATACTAACATTTACTGACTACTTGACTGGAACATTCAGGACGACTTGACCCGTGTGTGGACACGGGGTCCCAGATATGGAACAGAACGTCAACTCATTTTCTTCAGATCGGTATGTTTAGACGGAACAAATCTTCACCAGAGCGCAAACCAATTCTGAAGGGAACGTAGGTAGCAAATTAAGGTTTCACCATGGTAACATGGATCAAGAATATTGAGAGCCTCATACACTAACACCAGGATTGTGGAGATCACACGGTTCAAAGTTGAGCTCATTCAGCAAGGTAACAGCAGAGCAACCTCTCCAACTAACACAATCTATAATACGATCAGCCCTTTTCTGTCGATATATCCTTAGCAGGTCGTCAACCTGCCAGAAGGATATATGCATGGTCTAGTTTAGATAAGACGAATGGCCCGATCGCATGACTACTTTATCGATGAATCTATTCTGTCATTATATGCTGGTTGGTAGATTAGTCTTATTCAGGCATAAAGGCGAATCCTCACAAACTTGCTATACTACATTGCTAGTGGACTCGTGTCTGTTTTCATACAATCAGCTGCATCGATCTGGAATCTGATTCATAGTAATAATGAACCGTAAGTACATTTATGTTGTAGATTACGCATACGACTGGGCAGTACATCCTAAACTTACTTTTGAACACAGGTCGGCCTAATACATGTAGGCCTGGATTTGTATATGCTAGTCATGGTTGAAATTGATTCCGCCTAGCCATGTTAGTGTGTTTCTGAACATTCATCTATTATTCAGTCTTTAGTCCATCATGCGCCCCCACTTCCCTATCTGGTGACATATTTCCACACTAATCTGTGACTGACGTATTAACTCATACTCTTGTTAGTCTTGTTTTCCTGCCTCAATTGAACGTATGATCAATCGTTGCATACCGTAGTTTATGATATGGCCAATTATGTTCAGATGACCCCAAATGACCCAACAAATAATGTTCGGAGGAATAGAACCCGATCCGAGTTTATAACTTCCAAAGCATGTGTTTGTCCGTTCCACGAAGCCTCTGCCCTCTGCCTGTCAATGTCACCTAAGGTAGTTACAAAAAAAAAATGTTGGACAACAGTAACTCCTGAAGGCAGTGTAAAACATGATCGATAATTGTAGTTGTAGTTGTACATCAGGAAGGAAGTCAATTCAAAGCATATCGTCAATGTGATCCAAGGTCTTGGAAGGTCACTGTGGGATGGAAAAACTACCAAAACTTCAAACGCTAGTTTTCTTCGATGACGATAACAAAGAATGTCGTACAATTTGGTAAGTTGACTGATGTGTCTTTCCTGTTGACCTGCACCTGAGTGATCTCGGATTGACCGAATCAGTAGGTAGAAATCCTATAATCAGGTCTTTCCCTCTTGTAGTAGACAACACCACAACTTTTAACCACCGACATATCCCATTACCAAAATACTGTTAGTTCAAAGAAAAGTAAAATGGCTTCCCCTTTAACACTTGTATCAGTTATTCAAAACAAATAAGACCTGACCGCAATAACAAGTATACACTTGTATGTGCCTAGGCAGTTAGGAAGGCTTGTTAGACTCGTGGAGAGCCAAGAAGAAGTACAACGAGTCGTATCCCCTACACAGATTTTGGCTTATCAGAATCGCCTCGGTTGTGTAAAATCATAACGTACACAACAATGGAAAACATTCGTTTGGTACGTAATGTGCTTACCACTGTGCCACTATGCAGATAGTAAATCATTCCGAGCGCGATATTCGCTTGGTAGGCTATGCTTATCACAGGCATGACGTCGATCCTGGAGGGGACAGTGGGACAAATCCCCCCCC
>JAUOBX010473084.1:0-10286 GCA_032360705.1 Eupentacta quinquesemita
GTGGCAGCCACTGTATTTTGGATATCGGTATGCCTCCACGTCGCCAGCGCCGGGCCACTTTCGGCGTGCCACTGTTTAAGCGATGCCGCCTGTGCCGCTATGATACCGCCGGTGGCCCAATAGTGGCTTGCTATCTGGGTGGTCTACAAACTGACCCATGGCAACAACATCTGCATACATACCTTCTGGGGAAGCATCCGGACAAAACCTACAGGGGAACATGAACGCAATGATGCGTAGTGAGTCCTTACTTTGCTGCTGATCAAAATTATAACACAATTACGATCACCTCGGACCAGGCGAAGATTCAACATGTATTCCATGTGGCCAACCTGCGGACCAAGTATTAAGTTTCCACATCTTTTCGTTCACTAGGTATCGTGTTGAAGAAGTTTTTAAACTTTGACCTCTTTTCAACAAACATGACCTTGCAACTGACCCAACAAACAACAGGGATCATGCCATGTGGCCAACCTACAAAACAAGTATGTAGTCTATGCACCTTTTTGTTCACTAGTTATCCTGTTTACAAGATCTTAGACCGACTTCTGTGGACCTCAGGTGACCTTGGACCAGACCCCAAAACAAAAGGGATCGTGAACCCCATATGGCCAACCTACACACCAAGTATTAAGTCTCTGCACCTTTTTGTTCACTAGTTATCCTGTTTACAAGGTTTTCAAACTTTGACCTCTGTTGACCCCAGATGACCTTGGACCAAACCCACAAATGATAGGGACTATGTACTCCATATGGCCAACCCACATACCAAATAAGAAGTCTCTGCAACTTTCCATTCACTAGTTATCGTGTTAACAAGGTTTTTAGACTTTGACCTCTGTCGACCCCAGATGACCTTGGACCAGACCCAGAACCAATAGGGATCATGTACCCCATAGGGTCAACCTACATACCAAGTATGAAGTCGCTGCACTTTTTTGTTCACAAGTTATTGTGTTTACAAGGGGCATAACACACATACACACACATACAGTCTGTACAGCTATTGCAATGACTTTATTTTTGGCGAAAAGTTCCGGAACACACATTTTTCAGGTCCTCAGAGAGGGACCTACTTTTGAGATGAGTAGCCAAGTGTGACCTTCTCCTAAATCAGTTATTGTCTAACAAAAATAAAAACACTTCAGAGCTGTCGTGAGGACTCAGCCTCAACACCGCCTGGAGGGCCCTAGAGATCTTCCAATCACGTTTGAGGGAATAACCTTGTGAGGACGCGATTTGAGATCCAGCTCATAAAAAAGTCCTCTGGAGACATGGTTCTCGCAAGTATAGTTCAGCCATCACACACACACGCACACATACACATGCCTGTACTATCGCATAAATCCATTTGCATTTGGCACAGAATCAAAAAGACAATCAACATTGAAAGATGAAAACTGGAACATTTTTCGCCTGCCATGAGTTGTTTCTTTCATAATTTCAAATTAGCATATCAAATCATATTGTGACTGGTCAATCATTGTCATATATTATCAAACTATCAGTATTATTCCTGAGATTATTAGGAGCGTCCCCACAAATTTGACCATAATACTCAGACAAACGTGATTTTAGACTGCTCTGAGCGCCATTGGCCAAGCACTAATAGTGAAGATTGGTTTCCAACCAAACCTCTAGGTAGAAAGAAAGTGAATAATTTTGTCAGTTGAATCACATTGACCTCACCTCATGTCAGTTCTATTGAGCACCAATGAGGATAATCGCTGCAGCTTTGATATGACCTCAGAGAGATCTTCCAACTCTGCAATCTGTTTCATCAGATTCACCTGGGAGAATGATACAATAATTACACATAATGACAGACATCAATATACACTTATACACATTAACGAGATAGGGGATGCACATCATGATCATATTTCTGTCTTGGATCTTGTCCCCCCATCATGTTCACAGAACGGATCTCAATTATATTTACATCATGCAGAAGCGATCCGGTGTGAAATTCAGATAACTATTTCTAGGTAGCTATTTGGCAATAGCAAAAATATAAAGTATTGCTACTGACATACAATATGTAGCAGCAAGCACAGCTACTGCATACATTCATTTAGCAACACCAAGAGGAGGGACAAATTTGGCACGCTTTGTATGTTCGTTCTCATTCGGAATCACTGTAGTTATTGCTCAACTGGGCTGTATTAGCGTGGTAGAGAAATTACTAGAGATTACAACCTTGTGTAATGCCTCCTGTCAGCTTGCTCAGATTCCCCTCTGGTGATACAGCGCTGGCTATACGCCCCTCGTGGCGAAGTGTGACCCATAAACGCTACAGAGTTAGATAGGTCGGACGCTTCCAAACTGATCAGGGGTGAATACTAACCTGTGTTATGCCTCCCGTCAGCTCGCTCAGCTTTCCCACTGGTGATACAGCGCTGGCATGCAGCGCCCCTCATGGCAAAGGCATGGCCCATAAACGCTACAGAGTTAGACAGGTCGGACACTTCCATTCTGATCAGGGGTGAATACTAACCTGTGCTATGCCTCCTGTCAGCTTGCTCAGTAGCCCCACTGGTGATACAGCGCTGGCAGCGCCCCTCATGGCGAAGGCATGAGCCTTACAGAGTTGGACAGGTTGGATGCATTATGTTTAGGGGTGAATACTTACCTGTGTTATGCCTCCTGTCAGCTCACTCAGCTTCCCCACTGGTGATACAGCGCTGGCAGCGCCCCTCATGGCGAAGGCGTGACCCATGAACGCTCCAGAGTTAGACAGGACGGATGCTTCCATTCTGATCAGGGGTGAATACTTACCTGTGTTATGCCTCCTGTCAGCTTGCTCAGCTTTCCCACTGTTGATACAGCGCTGGCAGCGCCCCTCATGGCAAAGGCATGACCCATACACGCTACAGAGTTAGACAGGACGGAGACTTCCATTCTGATCAGGGGTGAATACTCACCTGTGTTATGCCTCCTGTCAGCTCGCTCAGCTTTCCCACTGTTGATACAGCACTGGCAGCGCCCCTCATGGCAAAGGCATGACCCATAAACGCTACAGAGTTGGACAGGTCGGATGCCTCCATTCTGATCAGGGTGGAGAGTCTGTCGTGGTCGGACAGAGTGACACTGCCAGAGAGGAGAGAGACACAGTTCGGTACACCATAAATGTTACTCTCTAGCGAACACGAAAAGTCCCTGAATGAGCTGAATTAGTGATCCCTATTCTGTATATCTGTCAATTTGTTCATCCGTCTGTATGTGCTCTCCATATATACAGTACCTCCTTCGATATCTCCTGAACCATGAAAGCCCTCATGCTGGAATGTTGTGTGGAGATGTATGGTAGGGAGTTAACGATGCAGACCACTTTCCGCCGCGAATGATCATACTAATTCACCTAAATTAGCATATTATTGAGAACTCATTTGAAAGCTTGTGTGCGAGATATCTTTCTATAAGTAACTGCTTTGGCATTGCAGTTCAGGATGTTTGGTAACTATGAAATTGACATAGACTAATTAGATTTTGGGCATGATGTTTGCTAGTTAGGTAGGCTAATTAGCCTAATTCATGCAATTTTCAGACAATGTTCGATTTGAACAAAACCTGTTGAATGGGATTGATTGACAGCCCTGATGTATTTACTAGTAGAGTGGAGGTCACTGAAGATCATTTAATATTGCAGAGATGGAAACCTTTTCCGTAGAGCCCATGAATTTATTTGAGTGAAATAGAACGAACACCTGAGCAGGCCAACATATACCATATGCAGCATATTGAAAACAATTATGGAATATTCCTCAAAAACCCAGTTAACCTTCATATTATTGAGCTGCAACATATTTATTGTCTTTCAGCTTCATCACACAACTTCTTTTTAAGATGATACTGCATCCCGCATCCGCACATATGAAATCCTACCTTATGTCTGCTATAACCACACTATTGCAGCCTTACTGGAAGATTTGGTGGCACATGATAGCATGTCAAGTGCAAGAAGAGACATTGTTTCCATTATATGAGCTAGGAACATTGTTTTTATTATAATTCTGACAATTGCTGCTATTTGATGTTGTGTACATCTCAATATGTAACCTTCCTGTTCAAATACTGGAGCCTAATACCGCCTTTTGTCGACTTGGGGGACACTGGACTATTAGGCATACTTCAGGAGGGAGTGCCATGCACAATGGAAGAATGAATCCTTTGAAACCCCTCGGCTCAGCAGGCTGCTGCTGTAGACTAAGATTCGTTAGAATATCATAAACTTTTACAGATTGACTGTTATCTTAGTAAGTTCTGTGACATCAACAAGCTACAGAGGGTACAAAACCGAGCGGCTAAGTTGGTACTCAGTGTGAGTAAGTTCTCCAGCTCTGAGGAATGCTTGAAGTCTCTACACTATGTCCTTATAAAACAGCGCATCGATATCGCTAAGTGATGTCGCTGGTGTACAAATCCTTGAATGGGGATGCTCCATACTATCTCCGTAACCAACTTGATGAGGCTCCCAAACCGAAGAACACATTACGTTCCGGCAGCCACGACTTCAAGATGCTGACCGTTCCCTCACGCGTAAATCAACATTTGCTGACAGATCTTTCTCCGTTCATGGTCCCAGGTTATGGAATGCCTCACCAGAGAACATTAAATGCATCCCTAACATTTTTTTATTTAGGTTTAGGTTGAAAACTTAGTTTTTCCATAAAGCTCTTTGTTGTTAGGTCTGTCGTTGTCATGTAAAGGGCCTCGCAAAACCTTTTTGGTTGTGGAGTGTGCTATATTAGGTGTTGTTCACATTATATTTTTACATTACATCCACTCACCTGTTGAATATTTGCTGCCAGAGATTCATCATATCATGAAGGTTTCTGTCCAGACAGTGGGAGCCAAGGACAACACCCTAAAAAGAATTTGAACAATGACATAAGCCTCCATATATTTCACATGAATGAGTGAAGCATTCTTAAGACATGTAGCTTAACTGACAAGCCTCCTGTAATATTCATAACACCATATGACTGAATCCATACAGGATTAAACGCAATTGTGGATGAGGCATCCTGTCCAATGATCATAACAAAATGTTATAACTGAATCCATAGGAGATAGCATATACATTTATGAATGAGGCAACCTAGACAATGAATGATCATGATACCATATATATGAATCCATACAAGTACATATGCATTTATGAATGAGGCCTAATGTGCAATGATCAAATAAATACCATATAATTAGGTCGATACAATACCATATGCATCTATGGATGAGGCCTCCTAAACAATGATCATGATACCATATATATTCAAATTCATACAAGTACATATGCATTTGTGAATGAGGCCTCATGTGCAATGATCATATCAATACCATATAATTGGGTCGATACAATACCATATGCATCTATATGATACCATATATTCAAATTCATACGAGTACATATGATGCATTTGTGAATGAGGCCTCATGTGCAATGATCACATAAATACCATATGATTGAGTCAATACAATATCATATACACTTAATGGATGAGGCCTCCTGTACAATGTAATAGCACCATATGACTGGGTCCGTACAGAAACATATGCACAGATGGCACCAAATGACTGAGTCCATACAAGATCATATGCATTTATGGATGAGGCAGCCTGTTGAATGATCACAATACCACTTACCTGAGCCCATGCAAAATCATATGCATTTATGGATGAGGTGATCATAGCACCATATGACTGAGTCCATACAGTATCATATGCATTTATGGATGAGGCATCCTGTACAAGATCATAGACATTCGAAAAGGGGAGTCATTGACCTTCAAAGTTTCAAGGAATTCACAAACAAATTAGTGCAGAATCCGATTGAGCAATAATATTTGACATTGCCCCTGGGGAACAGAAATAATTTAATTACAACAATGAAGATGTTTCAACAGAGGAATGTTTCATTATTGATATCACACGGGGCAGAACCATGGTGGACCATACCCACATAGGGCTGATTGTATCCAACAAATTTAAAACATGTGCATAAATCATGCAAATTATATCGAAAGAACTCCAGTGACCACCACTCTTCTGAATAATTACACTCATGTGCGTAATCCTTCTAAACTTTGTTCAGACCAGACAGAAAACAAAGACATTTGGGAAAGTTCATGAGAGGCTAAAATGAATATCGCACTTTGGTATCCTCTATATTGTACAAGGTACAAGGTGCGAATCCAACAAAAAATTGTATGACTGTCGGGTCTTCGCTGATTCTGTTGTTCTTATTCTACAGAAAAACTCCTGAAATTTATGGCTGCAGTTGTGATTTGATCATAATATCATGTACTCGAATCCTTACCAGTTCATATGCATTCGTGGATGATGCATTCTGTACAATGTGTGGTCCAACTGACATGTCTAGTCCTGATCAATACATGATACCATACCATTAAACTCTCATCAGTTCATATGCATTCGTGGATGATTTATTCTGTACGATGTATGGTCCAAACAGACATTCATAATCCTGATCAATACATGATACCATATAATTAAACTCTTACCAGTTCATATGCATCTGTGGATGATGCATTCTGTACAATGTGTGGGCCGACTGATAGACCTCCAGTTTTCAGCTCTTCTTGCTTGGCAAACTCTCTGAAGTTCAATTCGTCTGTACCCATTCTGTAAGGTAACAACGTCATCATAACAACATTTATGGTGTCAAGTTTGACCAAAGTGTACTCAACAAAAGCTTGTAACTCTTGTTTTTGAAGGGATTACTTTCTAACTTGGATCTACATGTCTTTAAACTGTGTGGGATATCCGTTCACTGCTAAGAAGTATACAAAGCTTATAACATGATTATTGTAATAAGTTTAATCAAATATCCCAGAGCCCAGACTGTTGCACCCCAAGTTTCATAGTAAGTACTTAGGGTAAATAAAAAATAGGGAAAGTTTGACTTTTGTAAAATTTCTTATATAAAATGTTGAAGTTGTGGATGCAAGAATAGGCCTTACAAATATGTGTTCATAAACGTTAAGCTTGCATGATACATGGATTTCTCATACTAAAAATATGACATTTTGCAGTCCCATTAGTGAGAATATTTTTTATTTCAGTCTCCAATTTCCTGGAAATATTGTAGACCATAAAACATTGCAAGAGATGCCATTCAGCCACTCCAGACCAGGCAGAGACTATATCGGGCAAATTCAACCAGAACTAGATGTGTGCAGGCAGGTGAATTACAGCCACCGTGTATTCCCCATCATGAATCATGCAAATTTGACTTTTGATTGGTAACAACGGAGGTCTACTTCCAACAGGTTCCACTCAATTTGAACAAACTTAGAATAATCGCATTGACTCTTCCAATTCAACATCCAATTACCTTGAAATGACCGTCATGTTGATCATGACCAACTATAGTTCACATCCACAAAGTACCTTCAAATTGGACAAACTTAGTACTGTTGCATAAATCCTACAAATTAGGGGGCAGCATTCATGCAGTAATGCCCACTTTGGAACCATTGAAGATTTTTCCTGGGTGAACATGTGTGCCAGCTTTCTAATCGATTGAAGAAAGCTTTAGAGAGTGCATTGTGTTGATGCCTGGAGTTTTCAACAAAGACATCGAGGGCTACACCCCCTAAGCCATAATATCCATGCAGATGCCTTACACGTTGTTTGGGTGTAATGATGGCTAAGAGTGCGCAATGTTTTACTCACTGTGTAACAATATTGCAGAATAGTGGCAGATACAGCAGAAGATCTGTGTCTAGCGCCCCCAGTGGTGACACGCCCCTGAAGTAAGTCACCCCATTGGTCGGCTGCTCGTGGAGCTGAACGTAAGATCCAGCTGCAAAAATGGCCTTGATATAATAGGTTCTTATGTAACTTCCATTTATACCCAATTACTATTAACACAACTTTTCCACTCAGAATTTGCATCCCAGTGAAAATCTTGTGACGAAGGGGAATCCAAGATGGCGACCCCATAGGCAATTTTAGAATGCCTATCAAGCATTTAACTAAGGCTAAGATTCGTACAAGTAAGTTCAACAGTGTTCAGAAAAGGTTGACAATAACACTCAATACACATGGTGTTGGTTATCTAGAGCCTATCTCTACCAAGCTGACCAGCCACTATTTACAATAACCATTTAATAACACCGTTCATTAAAACCTCATTTTATGTTACCATTCAGCCTCTGGCTACTTCAGTCATAGTGCCTCAGCAATGAACAACACAGGGATGAAAGTGAACAAATGGACAGACAGACAGGCAGATAGACACATTAACAGACAAATACAGTGCGAGACACTGTTTGTCTTTTAAATTTACAGAGTGAATACTCACAGAGATTCTCTGTTTTGATCACGGTTCGTTTTGTCTTGAGGTCAATATCGCTGATGGTGACCGTGGGCAGGCAGCTGATGTCAGCCTCTTGGTTCTGAGCATCAGCAAGCTGTAACCCTGATGAGAAACAGAAACCCAATGGACTCTGATAAATATTTTATAATAACTCCGGGTTTTCGAAAAGACAGCATTTATTTGAGAAGTATTGATGACATGGGAATTCAACTCCTAAGAGCTTCTCAGGATGATACATAATCATTACAAGGCTAACAGGGCAACTTCTGATATAAACAATTGTATATGACTGGGAGCTAGGATGCACAACTGCCTCCCCTCGCTTTATCATCACCACGGGGGCATTGAAAAAGATAATCTTGGGCTCATTTGAACAGCCCATAATCATATTATGGCATTTATTGGAGTGACCATACATTGCAGACGCGGTTTCTGCCAGAGCTAGGCAGCAGGGTCAATCCAATGGAATGCCTCTAAGAATGCAAATCCATATACTACAATTCAGCTGTGAATCCTTCACCAAGTATACAAAAAACACAACCAGACAGTCTGTCATGCTCCTCTCTCATGACGAGCATATACCCAAGAATCACAATCTTAAGGTCTGGGGTATTATTCTGTGATTTGAACCCCAGGCCTACCAGGTTGAATGAAACTGATGCTCTGCCAACTGTGCTACCAAGTTGGCGAACAAGAATTTGGCGGAGGGAGTCTGAACGTTGGCAGCCTATTTTGCTAGGGCAAGCTCGTAATCCAGAGGGTATTGGTTCAGTACCTGTTGTATCTTTGGGCCAGGTGCTTTAACTTGATAGCATGCTCTACCCAGGCGTAATTGGAAACCCTGCAAGGTAAATTGTATAGCATTGTGCTGTATGTGGCTACACCTATGGGAAGTGCCCTCAATAAAGTGACATACAGTAAAAAAAAATGAGTATCGAGTGCAAAACTAAAGAACCAATGCTTCAGTAGCTCAAACCGGACAAATTTTAAATATGCAGTGAACTAGTACATAGGATGTGGTAATGCACCATTGTGTGTCGTTTCAAATCCTTTCAGCATTGGTCGCTACGGATTATACTGACCATTCTTAAACTCTGAGCATTCCACAATTTTCCCAAGAATGTCTGAAATTGACCGTTGACCTCAAGAGTCAGATGATTGAACACCCCATATGCGACATCAGTCAATGACAATACCGACCAGCTTTCCTGATCAACAAATTCAATATGAAGGATGAAAAGCATATTCGTCATAACGTCTACAAATGACTGTTCTGACAAAAAATCCCTAGATGATCCCCCTCACTTTAAATCACTGAGCACTGGCAAGTCCCCATCGGTACCCAATAATAATGACCAACTTCCAAGAATATTTCATCTTCAGGAAAAGCAATTGACATATTTTCTCAAAATAGCCCATCAGATGACATTGGACCTTTTAATCCCTGAACACTCCATATGTAGCATTGGTACCCGAAAATGATGACCAACTTTCATGATCATCAGATACAATCTCTGAGAGGGGAGGCATTCTACATATTTCCACGGAATGGCCCATAATACAGAATATTTATAGAGCGCCTAATACAGCGTTTCTAAGCGGTTTACAGAATAATACGGAAAAAACAAATAATTAAACTGATATAAATAGCTGGTGTTTGAGTCTCTTTTTGAAAACGTCTAGAGTAGGAGAGTCACGTATGGAAACAGCGAGAGTGTTCCATAGAGTCGGGGCGATCACGTAGAAGTTTCCATATCGCGTTCGAGGTGTAGGTCCCGGGTTGAATTGGAGGTGAGTAGTCGTCGCAGACCAGAGCGTCATCGATGAGGTAGGTTGCGATCTGGATTTAGATAAAATGTCAACACAAAGACTGGTACATGCAGTAATAAGCAGCCGGCTCGACTATGGTAATTCCCTTCTCTTTGGTCTACCATCAACCTCA
>JAUOBX010473195.1:0-10285 GCA_032360705.1 Eupentacta quinquesemita
GAAAAGCCAGTCGGCCCGGTGTTGAGATCGAACTCACAATCGTCAGATCATTAGTCCGGAGCTCTACCGACTGAGCTAATCCGATCTATATATTCTATATTTCTGGAATGAGTTCTGCGAGAATAAATGGTGATACGGTACGTTGCCTAGGTCTAACGTTACCCAGGCATGTCAATGTACGTGTACTATTAATTTGTGTTCGAGACCTACTCTCACTGTTCCCGGTGTTCGCGAACAGTGAGTGTAGGGAGTCGAATGAAGCCCTAGTGTACTGAGGTACGTTTACGTACATTTACATAAGTTTCATCTCTCATGGTGATAAAAGTACTCCGATGGATTAGTGTTTGCTGATGGTATCATTAACGGCTGCTCTGAATCGAGCGCTATTTCTCGAATGCTCTAATGATAAAGTCACTGTTACTGCTTGCAGGGCCGACTTTCTATCCCAAGTGGATGAGTGCGTGCACGTGTCTGTATCATTACGGGCTGTTCCAAATCAAAATATAGTTATTGAACGCACTCTTATGAATGCCACTGTTGCTGGGCTGACTAACTCCCCCGAGTTTATGAGTGTGTTCCTTTTCAACACCACCAGCTGTTCCGAATCAATATCTGGTTGTCGAATGCTCTCATGAAAATATCACTCTTGCTAGACTGACATACCACTCCGGAATATGAGTGTGTCCCCGTGGCACTACAGGCTGTTCTAAGTCAAGGTATAGTTATTGAACACGCCTCATAAAAATTGCTGGACTGAAGTACTTTTGAGTATGTGCCTGTAACCTTATGGGCTATTCCGACTGGGAATCAATATCTAATTATTGCATGATCCCATAATATTCAACTGCTGCTGGGCCAAGTTACTACCCCAGTGAGTGTCATTTCAAATCAATGCTGTCATTCAAATGTGAATAAAAAAAAATCTGAACCATACATCAAATGAAAGCTTGTATTGTCCTCTTCCATATGGGGAGCTAGGGGGTCATATATGTTGGTTCTGTCTTCCAGAATAGTCAGTGTATATCAGTCTATGAAATTAGGGTTATGGGTTAAATATTGTTCCTTGCGAACAATCCGTTTAGGGAGAGTTCCATAAAACGTTAAGTCCCGCACTTCTCGAGGAACAACTAGCTTCTCAGCACGTCAGTTGTGTTGTTGTATATATGCCTGGTGAATAACCACAGTGACTGATCGGATAATCGGGACCGGGTGCACGTTCCTAGGGTGATTCCGCAAGTGCGACCATCTCCATGGAACAGAATACCATTTCATTGAGCACCCAGTGCAATGATCCATCTATGTAATTTGATACCCATATCAGTTGCAGTGGGGGTAGCCGGGTAGGCCGTGAACATCTCCAATGGAAATGTTGATCTGTTTGTATTGCTATTCTCATTTCATATCACTATTATAGGCGGTAGCCCATCTGGAGGTGATTCACACTTGGACTATGATTGGGGGATGATCCCATAAACCACTCCCCGATGTCAGATATTAGGGGGTGTACACGCAAACCCCCGCGATCTCCGCCTATGTGTTACTACCTCTGAATGTGTGTTTGTCAAGCACCCACATGGACGTTGCACAGAAGGAAATCTCACACTAGTGTCAGCCCCTCATGCTCTCATATAGCGATTCCAATCTACACGCTAAAAACGCTCTCTTCCTGATCATAGGAAGCAATACACACTCCGAAAATCCCGGGGCGTATGTGGCAGCAGCGTACTCAGCGACAATTGTACTCAGCTAAGCTTCGATCACCGCCTGGGTGAGCGGCATAATGCCTCAAGTTAGACGACGGAGTTTGCAACCATACCTTACTGTACAACAACCCCTCTTTTAGGTTGAGCGGAATACATAAAAAATGCTTGCTTGCTTGATGTTCACTGGAACGTCTTGTTCCCCATTTCCAGCTTCCACGTCGGCACTAGATGCACGGATCCCAAGGCCTTTACAAGGGCTATTCGAGAGTCAAAACGGGTTTTTGAAGAAGCTGCGAGCCTCGGCTTTCAAATGACAATACTCGACATAGGAGGCGGATTGCCAAGCAAAACAACAACTACATTCTCACTTCCGGATCCAGAACTTTCTTTTGAACAGGTATTTTACCTATATATACAAACTGTTATGGTCAGATTTGTTATGGACGAATTTGTGCATGCGGTCGGCTGAAGCCAGGATTATATAGCGCTTTACGGAATAGATATCTAAACGTGCTTTTCAAGAGTACCAAAATGGTCTGATATTGAAGGTCAATGCAAATGCTGGACATGACTTTGCAGATTATGATTCCCTTCGACTAGTATAATAAGAAAATCTAACCCCCAACATGTATTTCAGTCAATAAGATGGTAAATATGTTTTTTTATATCACAAGTGGAAGGAAAATGCATGCTCAGTACAGAATAAGTGCAAAGGTGACTTTTTCAAAACATAATTTTTCGAAATATATAGATGTAAGTGATCATTGATTTCGAACAAAAAAAAAACACTTATGGAGGAATGAACAATCAGTTATTATTGTGTAATCCCAAAAGGGACATTCATCTGGTTCCCCTTGTGACGTCAGCAGACTCAACTCATGAACGAAGATTACACAAAAGTACAACGAGTTGGGAACTTCATATTTTGGATTTAGGGCTATTGAAATATGTTTTTCCATCTATGTAAGTTTCGAGGCAATGAATTTGCCCTTCACCCGGCTTTTAAAATATTAACGGTAAAGCAGTTAGTGAACAGATACGTCTCTAGATTAGATTTGCAAATATTCAAATTACTTATAAATCTATGTGACTGTGGAAAGCGATTCCATAACCGTGGGGCGCACACAGGAAGCTTTGTCTCCATGTAACTTAGTATTACACTTTGTTTGATGAAAAGTGAGGGCGTACGAGCGTATAGTTGCCTGTCCAGTTAGTTGACTGTCCTAACGAGTATAGACTCCGCCAACCTAGAATACCCATTAATTAATTAGCAGAGACTATAACCAATCCCTCAGTAACTGTAGGTTCGGTTTTCTTCAAACTTGCTCGATCGACATTTGCAGTGATTGCTAATACTTGCAATGATGTGCTGTGAAGTCGTTGTTTATTTCCTCCTTTTAGTTTGCTAAAACCATCAGTGAATCATTGGAGGCAATGTTTCCAGTGTCGAGCGGAGTCCGACTGATCGCGGAACCCGGGGCTTGTTTATCTATGCCGTCGACCGTACTGGCTGCAAATATAATCGGGACGCGTGATAACAGGCATCAAACAGATTTGTCAGCCGATGCTGCACCTTTGGAATACTTCATCAATGATGGGAACCATACCTCGATGGGTGCCATCATGAAGTTCTCAGTGGAGCCCGTTGCAGTGGTAAGTCGAGCAACCCATTTTGAAACAGTTACCACTGTTAGCTAAGATACTAGTTCATGGTTGCTCACCGTCATTCAGCACCATGTCAACACATCACTTTCATGAAACAACACATTGTTCATATCCTATAATCCCTAAACAGTGGGCGATGTTCATTCAATATCTCCGGGAACAAATATGAAGAGGTGAATATTATAATCAAGAATTTTCGTTCCGCATCAACTATCATGTGGTGACCTCAAGGTGATTTTGTATTTTCAGCCCGTGTCAAACGAATACAATGAGGTTGCACAGTTCAGGTGTGCACTCTGGGGCCAGACGTGTGACTTTGATCTCATCACCCAGGATTGTCAGCTTCCTGAGATGAAGAGAGGTGACTGGCTCTACTTCACAGGTAATGACAAACATGTAGCAATTACGTAGTAACTGTGCAGCGCGGGTCCCAACTTCTTTTTCAATAATGCTTATCGGAACACCAATGCTAACAAACTGCCTCTGTAAATATAAGTGAATCACGTCACACATCTGCACATACGGCTAGCTTGTGATACCAGCACTGGCTGTGCATCATGGAGTATGCCCAGCTAGGCAGGTCAGCAGAGTTTGAATTGAGCTGGTAAGCACGTGAGATCAATTCCCACTCGGATCGAGTACTCCTCACTCAGTGAGGCACATTTATTCATTATGCTGGTTCTACGGTATTTATCACGCTTAATTTGATCATGTTGTATGGTCTTGCAACGACACTTATATACAACACTAACGTTGGTGGAACTGATATTTTGTTATCACGGATGACTAATTATGTACCCTTGGTGGCTCATGATCACTGTACGAGGTCAAACGTGTTCATGTTTAACTATGGAAAAGTGAAACGTTACTCCCTGTCATCGAACCATTATTCCAGGATAACATTCTGCGCATGTTCGCTGATGTTGTCTGAATTTCCTATTTCACCAGATGTAGGGGCATATTCATCAGTACTTTGTTCGGATTTCAATGGTTTTGGACCTCCACGTGTTCATCGGTACATTTCAGAGGCTATGATGTAAGTTTGTATTTGTTTTAGAGGAGAGGAGGGATGAGCGGTTTACTTACCTATAAGTCGCCAAAGAAGCAATTCTAATGTAACCTGTACGATAGCTTGAACGCGCTTAGTCAGCTGTGAACGGAAATAGATATGATTTTTCAATGGGATATTGCGAAAAATTGAAACAGAGAGGCGTATAAGTAATCGTATTTGTTGATACTGAGAATATCACGTTGACGAGAACTACATTACCTAATAAGTTGGTCAATACATAACACATCATTACCCCTCGTGATGTTAGAGTGATAGTCGCAATCGAGTTTATAATTTCAGATAATGACAAATGGAAGCGTTTAGGAACAGAGATGATTTGGTGGATTTGAAAATTATTTGATCAAAAATGTGTGAATGCCTAGGATATAGGCCAAAGCCAGTTGGGGCTCTGCTCGAAAATGAATCAAATGAAAATACGTCCTTGTTATGACCTTGGTATGTGAGTCTGCGGATACGAATCGGAATTCATAATAATGTAATGAAATTCGAACATTAAACTAAATGAAGAAAACATTGATATTGACAAATAGCGTATTCAATTCCTATACTAGCCCTGAACGTGATACTCTCGTGAAGTCATCGTAATAACTGATTTGGAAGAACAGACCAACTGTGAAATTGAAACTCGAAATGCAGGATATATTTTGTTTTGGTTATGCCCTTTCATCGGACAAAGGCGATCTACGCTCTTATTAGGGTAGCACAAACGACACAATCAAAAACGAAAAAAACACATGACTGCTAACTGTCTACCTACCTACATACCGATACTATAGATTAGATACTATAGATTTGTCTACCACTCAAGCATGATATATGTCGTTATTTCATATAGCCCTTTCGTTAGTATTATTTCGTTTTTTTGCCAACAGGCATCGTTTTGAAGCGATGGTGGAATCCCTGGACTATGGCGACGAAAATGCTTTGCAGGAGCATATCGTAAACAACGGTCAATGTAACTAAAACAATACTTGTATACCAGCCTATAACCGCATTGTACTCTGTATTATGGCTGAATTGTGTGGGATGCCGTGGTACCATTTTAGTAACCGGAAAATGTGTATGTTTTTCTGTGACAAATACAGATCAGGTGTCATTCGCAGTGTGGAACTGCATCTGAACCACGAATATCGTTTATCAGTGCGGTTTATTGTCTAGCTATGCACGGGTGGGTTGGGGTTGACAATCTTTGGGAAAGACTTGTACAAGTATAATACTTTGTCCCTGTAGGGGACATAGGTGAGTTCAAATCGACAGGCTGTTGTTCTTCAGATGTGGTGTGCCGGCATTGTCGTTTGTTTGAGCCTCGTTGAGGGACTTAACAAGAATCCTCATATTTCAAGCGTATAATGAATAGGGTTTGAAACATATCATATCACTCTAAACCCTACTTCCATCATGATATGATTTTCCGGTACAGAGTTAGAGTAGTTTGAAGTTTGTTGCATGGTAATTGCGCAAAATGTTGTACAACTCTGCAAATATTTCAACTACTAGTGTTACCGGAAAACACTTATAACCAGCGATCGGAACTAGACGTTCATTGCACAATCAGTATAAGGAATCCAACTTTGGAGGTCAATAACTCTGAAACGGAACATCGTACGAAGGTGAGAGTTGGACGATCCTTATGGAGTCCTAATAAAGAGGGGATTTTCGTGAGTCATTTTTTCACAATAAAGGTTGCGTTTATCCATATGATGCCTTCTAATTACACTTCGAAATTACCATTTCTACATTCACATTTCTCCATTCACACCTCACAATGGAATAATTGATGCTATCATTTGGTCGGCCGAGGAGAGCACATATCACCCATTCTAACGCCAGCCCACCGAGTCAGCTAAATGATTAGTAATTGTAATCGTAAGTCTGGAATTGTAAAGACTATTTATGAATGTAATATTAGCAAGATATTAATTTTACAGCATATAACAGTACAGTTCAATATTTCCAAATGCCCTTTTACTTCATATAATCATGGGTGGTAACTATCGTCTTTTCAGGATGGACAATGCCGTTTCCCCCAGCTTATACCTCTAGTGATAGGAAGAGGGAAACCACGATACGTTAGTTTGCTTTGTAACTGTCTACTTTTCGCACATGCATTTTGAATAGATATAACATTTTAATATCGGATATTTGCTCTCGTCCTCATTCTGAGCCAGGGCACCATATACCCAGGGGGCAAAGTAGGTTCTGTAGACATGGAATGTTGTAAAAGGTCGGTTGGTATTAACGTGTTCAGTTGGTCACCCTGATCAATTTCTATATGGACTACCGCGGAAATATGCTGCTGAAAACAAAATGGTGGCCATTTTCCAAGATGGCCGCCATGTATAACTTGTTATGATTAGTTTTGAATTTATAATCGTCAGGAGAGGATTAATCACCATGTGCATGGTACCAAATTATAGAGAAATAAATTCTCTACAAGGTGATATCACATTATAGGTGCTTTGATATGATTTTCATAGTATTTGATAGGTGGGAATGCAAATTTAGTCTGATTTTCGCTGGAAATATCAATTGTATCATGATAAATAACCCCCCTATCTGAAAGATGAAAAAATGTATTGAGACCAAACTTTCTCAAAATGTGTCCATATATATAAGCAATAATATGGCAAAATACCAAGATAATGACTACTTTTCTAAAAATTATACAGGACTTTGAAAGATACACTCAGTCATTCCCTGAAACACAACATGGTTAGCCTAACATATACATAATGTGTAATTGCTATAAGATTAGGCTAAATGATATACTGTAGGCTACTTAGTACATATAACCTAGTGGCTAACAAAATGTGCAAACATGAGATACCCAGTGATACGACTAATGCGAATGCTGATTTTGGATCTACTTAGGGTTAGGATTCTAATGTTGTGACAGGGTGTGCTGTAGCTGGGAGTGAGGTGAAGGGGTGGGGACTCTGGTCATCCATCATCGAAAATCACTACTTTTGGCACTAAAGTTGGCAAAGAGCACCCACTGCTGATGCGTATGGTACCAAATTGAAGAGGTTATCATTTTCCATGAGGTCATATCACATAGGAATGTGCCTCTGGTCAATTCTCCTATCGATGTTTATTCACAATATGGATTTCCACCCAATTTTCAGTAATATGTACCATGTAATGAATGTACCAGAGAATGAGAACAGATGGGCTTACTTCTTCATATTTTTGGACCATGCTCAGAAATGTACAAAAATGTGCAATACATGCACTATCTACGTATATTGTCATAAATTCAACAGATTTGTTGCTTAACAAAAAACTACATAGGTCTATATCGTACCAAACAAGCTACCGATACATCGAAATGACATAGGCAAGTGTGTAAACCGCTCATTTGTTGAATTCCCTCTGCATGATCACCTAGTTTAGGTGACCTTCAGGGCCAATCATAGCCCACATCTACCGAGTTTTGTTCAAATCCTATGAAGTTAGGAAGATCCCATGAATTACGCAAATTTGACCTCCAGTTACCTTGATTTGTTATGGTTTACTCGTCGGACACGGGTACCAATCCCATACAAGCCGGCGTGTGTTCATACCTGGCAGCTTGAATACAGCACGCTTGTCAGCTGCGAACCCTCGCTGGGTCACGGACCAAGGCAATACCTCTGAAGCGTGACCTCACTGCGGAGGAGGTGAAAGGAGGTGTTCAAGGTGAGGAGGTGGTCATTACATGCAGATGGCAATGTACAAATCACCTTCCACTCATTGTGAGCATTTGAGATGAACAACCTTGCTCAAAGGTGCAACGCAGACTTTCTGTGTTCAGGTTGTGGCAATCATCTTTTGTTTGAGTCCCTGAAAGTTGCCTGGCGCGGAGCGTACAAGGAGATTTTTGATGTGAGATAACTCTCAGATGGCAGAAAACATTTCCAGTGTAGGCCTATTTTATTGCAGGAAGCACAAACATGTCTAGAATAAGAGATGCCTGGCACGGATCGTGCGAGGAAGTTTGGGGTTCATTGGACCTCCTAGATGGCAGAAAACAATATTTCTAGTGTATTTCATTGCGGGGAGCACAAAGAAAAATGTCTAGAAAATTGTAGGATTCTATACGAAATGAGATGTCTGGCGCGGATAGTGTAATGTCACCGTGGTGACTGGTGAGTGCTCCTGATTTCTGTTAGGACATGGTGGCACGTAGGCATGTTCTCACACTTCTTAGAGCGGAGTAGAATCGCTGTGCCTCACATGACTCAATAAGAGAAATACACCCCTGTGGCTTATTTCCTAAGTTGCAAAGTCAATTTAATTGTGCGTTTTGAGGCTGGCAAAATAGTGAATGTGCGCGAAGCGTGAGAAAATGTTGTGCACATACCCAGACATCTTGTGAAAAATAGGGTCACTTCAGTAACAAACTTTGTGTGTTTTCGCGACAGCGAAGGAACCTATATTTAGTCAGGTTGGCATGTGTGTGTGTGTATGACGCTGCTTGGGAACACCGTAACTTATTGTCTTAGTGAGAAGGTGTGCCCTATTTTTTGTGCCTGTTGGGGTCACCAAAGGTCAGTTAGAGGCTAAAAACCGGAATATCGCAAGTCTTACATATTTGATTTTTTGCGACAAGGTGCAAATAGTGTTATGGATTATTTTCAAACATGATGGTCATTTCATCCAAGGTCATCAAAGGTTAATTAGGGGTCAAAAACCATTTGTTTTGTCAGTAATATGAGAACCAAAGGTCGACCAAGGTTGGGAGGTACGCCATTGTGATCCGTTAGTCGACCCGAGTGTCTGTGACAGTTGACCTCAATTTGGCCTTTACCGCTTTTTATGCATGATCATGTTTTAATGGCAATTTTCGGATGTCAATGTCACTCAATGTCATCGAAACGAGCCATGATTTGATACTGTGTGACCTCTGTGTGCAAAGTTATCTGAGGTCAATGTTTTGGTTTGGAAATTACCAAAGTTGGGGTGCTCGTATAGATTTGTAAAAGTGTTTTGGAGGTCCGTGGGTCAAACAACCCCTGATGATGAGGTCAAAAGGTCGAGTCTTAGGGAATGTGCTCATTTTAGGAGTTATTAGGCTGAGAAAATGATAACTGCTAATTTTGGGATATGTGATAGAGATCTGTGTGCTCCATAGACAAAACTAATTCCCGCTCCAATCGGACATCCATTGTTCAAGTTACAAGGGGTCAAAGGATGATTTCGATACTTTTTCACAATTGCATCTGTTGTATGCATCGAAATATGTTGTGTTTTCAGGACTGAGTGCATCACATCACAGTAACATTTCCATACAAAAAGGCCATATCATCAGAGGTCATGTAAGGTCACTTCTGGCCAGAAAACTGCCAAAAATACATCTCTTCGCAATAGCTTCCAGTGACTGTGTCGAGAATGTCTGATATATTTGGACACGTTGCATGTCATGGAGGGTAGCGTTTTCCATTGGAGAAGTCATATCATCAGAGGTAATTCAAGGTTACTTGAGAACAAAAAACAGAAACAGAAATACTCAAAAGGGCAGTAACTCCCATTGGCAAATACCTACATGATTTTTTCCAAACGAAACTGTCATTTCAACCAAGGTCAGTTTGGGGTCAGAATCAGGTTATTCAGCCATATTATGAGAACCAAATGTATCACAAGGTTGGGAGGTGCGCATTGCGATCCATTAGGCCACCCACCTCTGTGTAACCATGGACCAACATCTGACCTTCACCGCTTTTAAGGAATGATTTGACCCCCGTGTGACCTTTGTGTGCAAAGTTATAGAAGGTCTAAGTTTTTGTTTACAAAATTATCGCAAGGAGCCATAGTGCACTTGAGCTCACGTTAAACCACGATATCCAGTGGGGGGCCAATGGGGAAG
>JAUOBX010473306.1:0-10285 GCA_032360705.1 Eupentacta quinquesemita
TATTTGCTTCACACGACAACGTAGTGTTAATATTTAGGTTCAATTGTTCGTGGTTAGACCGTCTGTGAAGATGTTTCTCATCTGAATTATAATGAAATACGCCATTTCCCTTTTTACCCACGTGTGTTTCATTCGGTCGCGTAAGTTTCCCGTGAGCAATGCTAATTATAGTTGCTTTAACACAGCTACAACATGCCCCATACATTGCGTGGCAGTCACGGTGTATACAACGTTGCCTCAGAGAACTGACACTTCTTTAAAAGCGAAGGTAATCTGCTATTCTAATAAGAAGCGGTTCGTTAGCTTCAATGATAATGTCACTTCTAGTCCTACGCGGGAATAATGTACAACATTCATTAACAAACAGACGGATGAATATTCATTTCTTGGGACCGGAAACAAGCCTTCCAGTTATGTTGAAGTAGTAGTTACATTCACTCAATGCGTCTACTCAACCAATAGACCAAGAGGCTTATGCTGATGTAAGCTTATCCAGATGTATCCCTTGTTTTGAGGCATATAGCCTAATGAAAATAGAAAACCCTGCCTTGTTACAAAAATTTAATTACCATCACTGTGGTGTTTCCAATCACTCACTTATGACATCAGAGTTTGCTAATAAGGCGAGGGGCGTGTCATATACGCGTATATTCCATATTGCTGCATAATTATACTGCATGATTATACTGCATGATTACAGTTATCTGCGTTGTTTGTTATCAATAGTGGGGTTTCCACAGCTGGAGCAATCAACTCAGTTGAACCACCACCTTACGAGTAGCGTGCGCTGTGATGATGATGAATTATTAACGGGGTGCCCTTCTTATCACTTTATTAATACGTCATGAGACATATACAGGCTGATTGAACCTTGAGATAATGTGTGAGAAGTTTGAAGGCGCTCTCTTGTTGCAGGCGTCATAAAGAGCTCTTAGGAAGGCGCGACTGACGAGGGCTTCCCTGAGGTATCGAATGAGAGTGAAGATAATGAGAGACCCTATGGTAATTGATCTAATAAGGACACACGAATTGCGTAAGAGGCGACTAATGGCTATAGTTTTTAGTCGATCAGCTAGTTTCTGTATACTTTATGTATGTTTGGAAGATGACGCTTGGGGGATGTTGCTACTCCTTGGTGTATGCAATGCTAGAATTTCAGTCTTTTCTTGTGCGTTCTCTTCAAAAGAGCTAATAGTTAGGTTGTTGTGGAACGTACGTGGCGGCCATGATAGTATATCTTTTTCTTGCATTGGAGTACACAATGTGCTGTTTATTCATCACGGCCTTACTGTCCCCGGAATATTTTGATTCGCAATAACCCCATTATCAGTTCCAATTCTCTCGCACTGGTTGTACTTTTGCATAATTTATGAATGGTCGCAATTCGTTAACATTATCATAGGGTGTTTTTTCCTATTCGAAATATATTGCATTTGATTGATGAGGTTCATTGTTTGGGATTTATCAGGGTTAGGTTATGTTCTCCACACATAGACTCAGCTTCAATATATAACGTAGGCTATATAATATGTTTCCACTACATACCCATGCAATAACTGAGAGCTGGAGGCGTGAGGATTTACTTAGATTATATTTCCACTCAACAGTAAATTACCTTTCCCCACTGCGAAGCTGCATGCTTACTGCCCTTTACATCGAGTATATGACTGTAATTACAATCGGGCTGATTGCGTAGGCGTAATAGCCAGTCTCTCTGCTCGCTTCGCACAAACTTGTGGAGGAAGTAAGACTACAGCAAGGAAGGGAAATCCGCTCAAAAACAGCAATGGTTTAACTTCCCCCGCAAGTGACGTATGGGGCCTCCAGGGATATCATCAAACATCGGCTAATGACATCTCAGGGTAAATTACGACGGGGGAAGAGGGTATTTTACCTGGGGCTTCCAGCGTCCACCTGTAAGTTAAATAGTCTAACTCGATCGAAAAAGTCATTTTGAACCCCCTGGAGCCCGACAGAATTGATTGCAACGGCGCCGCGCACTGTCTTCAAATAGACCTGTAATGACCGAGCCTGGGCAGGAAGGGGACGGAATTTGAGTGTTTCAGCAGGCACGTTGCTGCCAAAAGGATATATTAGTTGACGAGTTCCAGAAAAAAGTCTGCCTCGCCTTTACGGCTTTGTAAGGGTGTCATGTAGTCGATTAGTGTCATCGTAAGTGGCTCATCAAGTTCCTTGTAGGAATCAATATTATCGGTCATTTGACACTAAACGATCTATTTACACATAAATGAGGATTTTTCTTACATTATTGTTATACCTTCTCAGCGTGATGAGCTAGTTGTTGAATACAAAACAGTTTTTAAACATCTGAACGTTCAATTGGTTTAAGTGATGTGACACGACAAGACTATTGGAAATAATATATTTTTCACGAGTATTCCTATAAGCAGTACCTCACTCTTTCTTCTGTACCAACACTAATGGACTTCACCTTATAATATTTCGACGGTGCACACTTGTACCACATAGAGGTATGTCAACGGTTCCGTTCGGATATCGGTGTTATTCTAATATTACTTCGATACTAGTCTTTATAGCCTGGAAGCCTATGCTACAAACATCCCAGTGCGCAGGCCAGTGAGCTGTCGTCACAGTACGCTCCGTTGATTGAACCGTTATCATCTGTATGAAAATCAACCTACGTTCATAGGTACGTCGATGATTTGTCTGTTTTGGCGATTACGGGTGCAGCGACCATGACTTGTAGAGGTCTTCAGTGTGGGAACGGAAGAAACTCTTGGATGTGTAGGCGCATTTACATGCCTCCACAGGAGCGTGTGTGCATGCAGCGGAGCCTATTAGGAAATTCATAAGCAGGCCAATCAGGCAAGGCAGGAAACAGACCCAACCAAATTAATACAGCAGCTCAAGAAGCATAATAACTGCCAAAGAGTTTATTCAACCAAACTATATACCCAGAAGTGGTGCTGCATAGATGAACATGAACAAACTGTCGCTGACTGCTATCTCCCAATATAGAATGGAGGTCATTATCTATGATTGCGTATCATGTGAAACTACGTGGTGTGTAAAGAAAGGACGTGCCCTGCTGTTGTTATGTTGCACACAGACATAATATTTTTCCCAGCCATGGGAAGATGGGTCAGACTCAATTATCACATTGGTGTTAGTGTAGTGAACTTACCAATGATGGAACTCAGGTAAAAAAAAGAACTTTATTGGACGATGATGAATACAAAATACTTTAGTTCGCTCTCTCAAATACTAAACTCACGTTGTTTGAACATTAAATTCAAACTTTGCTGCTGTTTTTTACACTCGGGCTGATATACCTAGAAAAACGTGTTTGATAGACCCAATCGAACTGTTAGAAATGTATGATATCCTGCAGGTACGAATTGCTACCCACTGATCGAGCCCATAAATATGTATTGGCAAACCAGAAAAAGGCTAAAGGAGTTCCAATACTGTACCAGCAACAAAGAATACATTACTGTAATGCAACATGTTATGGCCGAAAACATATACATTTACAAACCGAAGTGAGCTTTGTTTGCGAGCTAATCGGTAATACAATAGTGGGGTAGAATGTAGCATTATAACCAGCAAAACGATAATGGCAGCAAAACAAATCTGGAATATGTTTCTGGTCATTCATTTGGCAATCATCAGTTCCTCTTGACAACAGCATAGTAACAATCTGAAAATGTGTAATATATATAAGTTATACATCGGTTGTTCCAGTGATCGAAATATCCAACTCCTATTGCATGATGTTGAATGGCGGGCCAGTAGGATGGATCGAACAAAGACAACAATTGAGGGCTCGCGGGTGTCAATACAGGCCATTCTGCACGAAAGGTCAGCGACACTGCCGAGCTCAATCTATATTTAATTGGAAATATCATATGGGTCCGCCTGAGTGCATGTAGGCTATGCTGTATCTTATCATGCCGCTTCAACTGGTAATTTCCTGTTCCGTTTTGATTAGTCGATGTCGATAGAATGAACATTCAAGTACGACTCCGACTCCACGTAAGGCGCTTCACATTCCACAATTATTTGAATGACGCACCAATCAATAACGCTAGCCCACATTTCCGGTTAAACTGTCGCGATACGGGAACATTGCCTTGTGAGCTGTTTACGTCAGTTGTGCGCAATAGAGTCGTTGAATTGATCAAGGGAAATGTCATGTACGGTGTGATTTCTTCTCATTCTCTGATTTCTCTCGGCCGCCAAGTAGTCACCGGCATAACGAAGTGCTCATTTCGCGAATCTATCCGTTTCTTGTGACGAGACAATGACACTAATGGCTATTGGATACGTTATGGGGCAATGCTCGACACATAGTCGATTACTCCAACGTACCATCAAATACTTGCATGTTTTTGTCTGATCATTTGCCGAATGAGGGCTCTCTGCAAATTAGTATCATACGACGGGGATAGGTCGATTTCTGGTTTCAGTTTCCCTCACACATTGTTCCACCCCGCCATTTTACCGATTCGGTATTATTACCGGTAGTACAATGATTGGTATTTTAATTGCAATAACTGACACCTAGTGCGGTAGGCATTTGAATACTGAGATTATACGATTGAGGAATCCTTTCATCCTTGAAAATCCTATAATAATTCCAGTAGACAGTAATCATGGCGGAGGAGATGGTTATGTTGAACATAGTGTGATATAATCTTCCAGTTAAAAGTTGCACTGAAAGAAGAAATCATTTGGGATGAATGCAAAACAAGAACTCCCTGGAAGCTTATCCAACTACTATTTTGAAATATTTTGTTGGGCTTAGGGTTATTAGGTGATTGTGTAAGTCCTTAATTCGGCTTGTTCCATGCGTTTAGGCTTCCCTTATTTCTGATAAACTTTCTGGCACGATACTATTATACATAATTATACCATCAATATATTGGGAACTCTGAACTCTACTGCCTGTTTCGAACACTTTGCTATCATCTGTGACGAGTTGTTACACATTTGACTGCTCAACAATTTGATACCTGAGAGCTACAGTGATATAACACATACAAATCAGAATAATGCTTTCGTAATTATTATTATAATAATCACTATTGCGAAATACGATGCCGGAGCATGAATGTAAACCGAATAATATATTATTCATGGAACACCATGGCTTACTCATTGTACAGTATAGATAGATATTCGTCCACCCATTTATTAATTCATATATCTACCATTTTGCCAGCCTCCGTTCAACATGTTTCCTATTGCGAGGTTGCTACAAAACCCACTCATTGTGATCGTGTTGATCAAGAATAGACGATCACTATACGCAACGTATGTCAGTTGTTATACACATAGCTAAAAAGCCCCAAGATGAAATGACACGAGATAGGTTAGCAATACTAATCAAGAGTGATCTTATAGACATGATAGAGGTACCGACTCATTAATTTGGAAATTGTGAGAAATAGTTCTCTCTAG
This sequence comes from Eupentacta quinquesemita, assembly GCA_032360705.1. NCBI lineage: Eukaryota > Metazoa > Echinodermata > Holothuroidea > Dendrochirotida > Sclerodactylidae > Eupentacta > Eupentacta quinquesemita. The sequence continues at coordinate 5,446 of JAUOBX010473306.1, forward strand.
ATTACTGTACCTTATAACAGCCCTAATCCCAGCGTCTTTGAGCATACCATACCTTGCGAAAACAAACTATAATAAGAGTTATATTCTGTCTGGAGGAGATGAATCATTGTTTGCGATGTAATAAAGCGAGATGGGTGTCATATACGCGTATACTCCATGATTGCTCCATGAATATACTGCATGAATGTACTGCATGATTACAGTTATCTGCGTTGTTTGTTATCAAGAGTGGGGTTTCCACAGCTGGAGCAATCAACTCAGTTAAACCACCAGCATACGAGTAGCATGCGCTGCAATGAATATAAATTATAAACGGGTGTGCCTTTCTTATCACTTCAATAATACGTCGTATGACATATACAGGCTGATTCAACCTTGAGATAATGTGTCGACCGTGAGAGACCGTCACATGCGTCATTGAGAGCTCCCAGAGACGCGCGACTGATGAGGGCTTTCCTGAGGTATCAGATGAGAGCAACGAAAATAAAATACCGTATGCTAATTGATCTGATGAGCACACGAATTGCGTGAGAGGCCACTAATGGCTATTATTTGTGTGATTATTGTCGATCAACTTGTTTTTGTAGAATACATGCATGATTGAAAGATGACGCTTGAGGGATGTTGCGTCTCCGTGGTAAATGCACTGCCAGTAATTCACTCTTCTTGTGTGTGTTCTAGCAAACAGTTAAACCGGTATTTTGTTGTGAAACGTTCGTGGCGGCCGTAATCAGGTAATAGAATCAATTTCACGTGCAGTGTGCCGTTCCTGCCTTCGGAATTATTTCCGATAGCTTTGTCATCAATTTCGTTTTCTCGCACTGGTTGTACTTTTGCATAATTTCTGAATAATCGCATTTCATTGATATCACCATAGAGTGCTTTATTCATGAGTGGTTTTAGCTATTCGAATTATATTGCATATGATTGATGAGGTTCATTGTTCAGGATTAATCAGGGATATTTTTTTATACATTACGTGTTTCCACGATAGAGGCGCTGGAGGCTCGAGGATATACTTAGATTGAATTTCCTCTCAAGAGTAAATTATCTGCCACCATCGAGGAGCTGCATGTTCGCTGCCCTTTTACATTGAGCATATGACTGTAATTACATTCGAGCTAATTGCGTAGCCGTACTCGACAGTCTCTCTGCTCGCTTCTCACAATCTTGGGAAGGAAGTAAGACTACAAGAAGGAAGGGAAATCCGCCTTAAAACGGCAATGGCCAACTTCTCCCGCAGATGACTTCTGGGGCCTAGGGATATCATCAAACATCGACTAATGACATCTCAGGGTGGATTACGACAGGAGAAGCAGGTATTTTACCTGGGGCTCCCGGCGTCCACCTGTAAGTTAAATAGTCTAACTCGATCGAAAAAGTAATTTTGAACCCTCTAGAGCCTGACAGAATTGATTGCAAAGGCGCCGCGCACTGTCTTTAAATGGAGATTGAACAGACCTGTAATGGCCGAGCCTGGGCAGGAAGGGGACGGAATTGAAGTGTTTCAGCAGGTACGTTACTGGGCAATCCCACAGTAATGTCAACACAAGGAAACAAATTGGAAATTTGGAATTTGAATGGTCACTCCTAATCATATATCAGTTATAAGAAAACAGTATATTGTTGCATATTTTTTCAATTTTCGATGAATATATTTCTGATTTCATTAACCTTGAATTTGACGTTTACAGCTGTCACGGACGTGACATTTGCGGTCACGTCCGTACGTTTCCCCATTGTTCCAATTTGTTCTATAATGTGCAATTATAACTCTGGCAATGATTGCCAAAGGTGAGATTTAGCATAACGTTGTCCTCGGTAATGACGTGGAAACTACATGTGTTTTTGTCTCCCTGCATGGAAATGGGAGAGGGCTCGAATCACGGGATGGGCCCCTATTAGGATGAATATGGTAGGCCTTGTTGAGAATATTATGTAGTTTAAACAGTTGAGGGTCCAGTGAACACCTGACTGAATTCTGATGGATATGTAAAATAACTAAACCTAAAATGATTCACAATGTTCCATACTACTTCAATTCGGAGCGTGCAGAATCTGCCAAATAGAGGGCAGATGTTCAATCCATCCAACACATCCGAGAATTCGCTGGAGCGGACATGTGTATCAAGTTTCGGATGAATTGGACAAAGCATAAGAGAGTTATTGCGCTAACGCCTAAAGTTACAGGCGGCGTCGGCGGGGACGACAGCGGCTACACACCCAAAACCATTATATCCCCAGACGCTGAAAAAACATCCCGGGGATATAATGAATATGATTCAAACGGCAGACTCTCCCCGTTTATTAATAACGTTCATTTGTAGAGCGCAAGTATCCAATGAAAATACCCTGTTCAAATGCGCTCTCTGGAAGAAACAAGCCTAATCGAAATATTTCTTAAACAGCCTACAGATTTCAGAAGTCACTTGATATTCACCATTTCTGGCGAAATAGTTACATTTTGTTTCACGATTACATTGTTCCATACCCGTGGAGCTGCAGTCGAGAAAGCACGTCCTTCAAATGTATTCAGTCGATAAGCTGGTTCTGTGAGTAGACCTCTGCTCTGTATCCTCAGTGGAAGCGGGGGGTCGTATCTGGTAATCAACTCCCTTAGATATTGAGGTGCATCACCATACAGAATGGTAAACACAAGGTATAGAACTTTGAATTCAATTCCAGCACGTACAGGCAGCCAGTGCGTATCTCGTAACACATGTGTAGGCCTAATGCCTGTCCTATTTGGAGTTTTAGTTACCATACGTGCTGCACTGTTTTGAAGCAATTGAAGTTTACCCATCAGATCTTCGCTAATTCCTAGTGAGAGACTATTACCATAATCAAGGCGTGATAGTACAAGTGTCTGTGTGAGAGATCTCGTTGCACGTCTGCTCAAATAGTTCCGAGCAAGGGAAATATTCTTCTGGTGGAAATACCCAGATTTGACAACTGCGTAAACGTGCGCCCTTATCGAGAACTGCGAGTCGAAAAGTACGCCGAGATCCCGGACTGGAGAGTTCGAGTCAATAGTAATCCGACTCAAACGCTGTTTCGTGCCACCCACCTGTCGTACTGAAGAACCTAGTACCATCAGCAATCGGAAAACGCATCTCAGAACTGTCATTCACCGAGGAGATATTCGCCCGAGCAGCCCTGAAGACTAGCGGGTATGACGACCCAGTATACGTCATGGGACCCCGAAGAAACCCCACCCCACCCCAACGAACGGGAAAATGAAAATTGACACCGACGCACCATTTGGTTCAAGCCCCTGTCAAAGTTGTGGTAGCATTTGATTTGTCCATATGTTGTTATGTTGTATTGTTCACCAAATCGATGTACAGGGAAACTGGTAGCCAAAATGGTTGACCTGAGTGCGAATACGACGTAGCGCGTATAGAAATGTGAAGGTTTAATATAGTTGACAGTGTGAAGTGAAGACACATTTTGAGTGGCCTAATATCCTTATATCCTAAAAATTAGCTGTCAAAAAACGGCAAAATCTCCAGTGGGGGAGGGGGGGGGCGACTGTATGTTGTATTCGATTGAAATGCTACAGGTTCAGGAGGCCACCAAATGCTCATAAGTTCCCTGGCAGTGTTGGTCGTATATAGGCAACCACTGGCGTTAACTCGCCTTCGCTTTCCGACTAGTGCTGGAATGATATCGGTGCAGGGGTGTACCATAACCATGACCTATCCCACCAGAAACAGCCACTGTACGTCTCATCCGACAGACGACCAGACAGCCCCAGGAACTGACAACTTTCTCAGTTCCTGGAGGACTGGAAGTTCCTCCAGCCGACCGACGAGATTTACTGCAACTACCACGTAACAACCCACCCCCAATTACCTAGTCCTCTGCACCCCAGTAGTCCTGCAGTATCTAGGCACCGAGATCAGTCGCCAATGCAAGCCAGTGCAGCCACCGCAAGGAAAACGTCCAATGCTGAATGCGGTGATCGAACGCGGAACAGGTCAGTACTGTTGCATGCCAAACGTCACTGATGCCGCTCGGCCGCTATTCCGCCCCTAATGGCCTACCATGAACCAGTAAAACCGAAAAAGGATGTGATTCCTGGACTGAGTTGACCTCTGATGGCCTCAATAATAGGAATCGTGTACTTTTGATGAGGGACCCATATACCACATTACGATGGGGTTCTCGTGATTGCTTGCTCAAAATGAACCATTATGGACTCCCGGATCTTATCAACTAGATTTTCAGACTCTAACCTCTGTTGACCATAGACGACCTCTGACCTGGGGCGAGTGGTTAAACACAAAGCCCATGGTCAGTGAGTCCATTTGAATGAAAAACAACCGTGTTGTTCTCCTGGATGGTGAATGTGGTCTAATCCAATTAGTCCCCTTAGTCCAGTAGTCAGTTAGCATTCGGATAAGAATTGATGGTCTTGAGTATTGATAGCACTCACATGTAGCATACTTGAAGGTGAATTGAGTTGTCTGTGGGTAATATTAGTGAGGAGATGCAAACGCTCCATACAACTTCAACAGTCGCAACTTTGTTACGGAGGCTCCCTGATATTCACCATTATCTGTCTGCCAGGATGGGCTCACTGAGTAGGGGTCATGTACATATGAATTGGAGCTCAACAGTGGTTGTGTTCCATTCGAGAAGGCGATGAGTTGTATTCGGGAAGAGACCAAATCCAGTCCATTAGAAATTGGTCTTCCTGAACTTACTGTTTCTAAGCTGACCGCGCCAGGGTGTAACCACAAGCCTGACTTTTTGACCTCCAGTCAATGAGCCTGTACTGGCGGTGATAAAATAGCGGTGAAAATCGGGGTGAAATGACGTCTAATTATGGCTGTAC
>JAUOBX010473417.1:0-10285 GCA_032360705.1 Eupentacta quinquesemita
AATGCCCTGTTTCTGATTCCTTGTCGGAGGCAACAGGAACCCATACAATGAGCCGAGCGTATATATATATATATATATATATATATATATATATATATATGTGTGTGTGTGTGACAGCTTGCTGTACACACGATAACTATTTAGAGAACGAAAGCATCAAATATGGTTACATTCGACATGTTGGTTGCAACTATGAAGAGGGATAACCCGGTAGTTTTTGGCGCGGGTTCAAGGTCATTCGAGGCCAGAAGATGTGAGAAACCGAAAAGCTTGGATACAATATCTAGGGAACAAAAGCATCAAATATGTTCATATTAGGTATGCTGGTTGCAGTTATGGTGGGAAAGAACCCTATTGTTTTTGGTGCCAGGTCAAGGTCATTCAAGGTCAGTAGGACGATCCATGTATCTTGACAACGAAACATTTTATGGGGACGGCCCAATATAAAGTTATGTTCGTCTGTGTAAGCTGTATATCTGATGACCGAATTTGACCTCAGTAGACATTTCGACCCCATCTGATCTTCTGAAGGTCACATCAGGTCAACCGAGGCCAAATACAGAGTAACCATTTAATGCAAAGGTGCCCATTCGTCTTTCTTGGCATGTTCGTTGTACATAATTATATGGTACATAATTCCTGTCAATTGTTGTTCTGTCAAGGTCACATCGGGTCAACAGAGGTCAAGGTCTACAATCTTGTAAACAGAATATATATTAAATGCAAATGTGTATATACAGGCTTCATGCTCGGTAAGATCTTTGTCCACACCCCGATGGTGTTAACCCTTCATCCTATGAACGAACAAGACTATCTAGCAGATTACTTCAATTGACTTATTCCCTCGATATTGTTGGTTGGAATAATTCAGGGTAATATGAAGGCATCATAAATCTTGTCACCACAATAGTGACCAAAACATCTTATTTGGAATAACTGAAAATCATAATTTTAAAATAGTCATGTGTATTTTTCATTTCAGTGGGGTTTTAGAGGGGTTAGTAGGCCAGTAACCCAAGTCTGAGATGGTGTTATGCATTACCTATTCCTTGCTGTCAACTACCATTATACAAAAACGCTGTAGAACACATTATACATGGTACGACTGAACAATAACACTTAGTAAAAATGAGACGAGGAATCACACCTCACCGTTGTGGTCTTGTTCTAACAGTATATGTAATTAGATGGAACTTATTTCAGGTTAAGGCATTCGATGCACATATCTGCCTCAATAATTAGAATCTTAGAATCCCACGAGTTTTCATCGATCGGATATAGCGTCGTTGCCTCCGTCGTTGAGAATATTTCCACAACACCAGGGTAACATAGAATCATCGAATCACAGAATAACAAGATGTAATGGAGACCAGTGAGGCATCATCGAGGAGCGTTTCAGCATAATTTAGGAGCGACGGGTGGGAATATTCCTCTTAAAAAACAACTGTTTTCTGACAAAATACTGATATAACTCGTTGTACGTTGCAATACCAGGCAACCTAAGATTGCAGAAAGCTTGATTAGTGTGTATTAGCTTCTGCAAAGTGAGTAGTTGAGGAGTGACTCGATTACAAACCCAACTTTCATTCAATCAGATTACAAACGAGTTAGTAGTGCCTTGTCATCTCTTCGATAAAAGCTAGAGGTTTTCATACCCATGATATGCATATGTGTTACCATGTGTACTGGCAATTTATTGAACTTCTGTGGTTCAGGTTCTGTGCCAGGAAAATATAGAAGTCTGTAACTTTTACAATTTAATAAAATGTAATAACAACTACCATACCTTTCCTTCTAAAACACATCGTTGTATAGAATCTACAGAGTAATGCAACAAAAATAAGGCTCCTAACTTCCCTTCAAATTTCATTCGTAATTTCCATTGTTGTGAATAACGATATTGTAACAATTTTGAAACTCAACAAAACACAACAAATAGTGCAGGCAAATTCAGATTGGGGGTTATATATGTTGTTGATGAGGAAATAACAGCCAGTCAAACTATATTTGAACAAATACTGTTATTGTTTCATCCATTCATTACTCACTGCGAACAGTTATATTTCCGATCATGTCATCTGCATCGCTGACCGATGTTCCCCACTGGTAGTAACATTAGAGAATAAGAAACATCCGAAAGAAAGGTAATATCGTCGATGATTTTTTTGAAAACATGAATCAGTTGAATGGCCTGGGAATCCTCCTGGCCTTGATGAAATGATATAGCGTCTGAATTATGTTAGGTCGAGGTGGGGCAATGAAATGCCATTCGAGTAAATAACTTAGAGACTTTTCCATTTCATCAGCGTCTCAAAGATAATCACGATATACTCGTGGTTGGGTGCCCCCTTTGACGCCCGGAACTAATCGGCGTGAACTGTTCGGGACCTAATTTTGACTCGGGTGTCGCACCATATGGACAAACCCCAAACGAAGATGTGGAACGGATACAGTCAACACAGAAGAGGTTATAAGCATTCTAGATCGATGATAATCCCCTGTGTTAAAGCGAGGTATTCCGCAAGTTTGTTTTTTAAACGTACAAATACCTACTTACTGACCGATAGTATGCCCTAATATCGTTGACAGTCGTGGCCAACTTTGAGAGTTTATGTGAAATGCTTGCCTGGTTGTAATTGTACCTGATACCAATTTAATACGCATTACTAACTGCATGGTCGTTATCATTGATGTTATACAGTTATATCACCAGATGGGCCGGAATACGGTGCCATAGTTTTTACCAAGACAGTTTGGGCGTAGTTGAAACGTATAATATGTTTGATGTAAACTGGGGTTCATAGTCAGTTCAGTCAAATGTATTACTAATAACACTTCAAACACTACCACTAACACGTATAACTCATCTTCATGGTCTAAATAGTAATTGGTAACTGAACTACTGGTTGCTTCTTTTCACGCACTATGTGTACATTTTCGAACAAAGTAGGCCATGCTAGAGATCAGACGATTGTCATGACTTAGTGTTAATTCACAACTATAAAGAGCTACTGATTCCCCTTCAACTGTTCCAGCCTGAGGTACCATCGCACTGAAAGATCGCCAGTTACCCATCAGTATTCAAACACGTACAAATGACGGTGTGGTTGATGGTACGATAATGCCGTGAACATTCGCAATCCGGGTTATGGCCTGCTACGGCCTCGTGTTCAACCTCAGAATTATACAATCTGTAATTCATGATAAGCGCAGCAATCATTCCCTAATTCTTCCTGCGTCATCGCTCGGAGATTTCATTCCTCATAGCCGTCGCCGAAATGATCATTCCATGAGGTGATTAGGTTTAGGATCGAGTAAAACAGTGATCAGGGTTAGGAAGAGAAACAGCTGCCAACTTCTTCACTGCCTAACAACTAAACGATGTCACGAATTCAATGAATGCCTGACAGCTAGAGTTACATTGAACATGTACAATGATATATGGACCGCCTAATAGTTCTCGGCATAGTGATCACTGATTATGTGGCTTAGAAATCCCATAGCTGAATTTCAGGCACTGATGCTTTAAGATAGTATAATTTTTGTTTCTTGTGTGAAAGTTCCTTAGCCCGATGCGGCCTTTGCTCATCAAATGTTCGATTTGCCCCCGTATGGAATATAGTCGCTACATGTTGCATTGGTGCTCGCCATTATCTTAAAGTGCCCTCCGTCTCATCAACAATAGCCATCATAGGGTCATTCTTCAGCCTTTGACCTGTCATAGATCGGTGTCCTCCATCATGCCCTTACTGTTAGTGTCATGGTCAGCTAGTCAGTGTTCTACTAGTTGTTCATTCTCCTCTGAATGAAACGACACTACTCGTTCCTTCTTGTTACTCTTCTTGGTCGCATTCGCCTCGTCATCGTACCATCGTCCCTTCTTCCCATGCACTGAGTGTACAAAAAAGCATCCTAGCATGTGTTGCCTTCTGTTTATAATCTGCCGTTTTTCAAAAGCTGGATCAACAAGATGGAGCATTCCACCAATTATTCCCAAGCAGCTTTGTTTATCCATTCGTTCGTTTGTTCCTTGCTTCCGGGGTTGCCATTATGCTTGAGCGAATTATGGGTTCGCCCTGTACTATGTCACTTTGTTGGAAATGCCTCAGCTATCTTCGAATGCAAAACAGTCATTTGTCTCTTGGGAGACAAGATGTTTCAAGACCCTGCATTCAAATGGCACATGCGTCGGGTTATTTTTTTTTACTTCTGAATTCCAAGTTAGATCACCGCGTCGATTTTTCACTCTCTGAAGTGAGACAGTCAGTGATTCTACATCCCAACTGTCAGCTTCTCACCCGACATACTTCTGCCCATTCGGTATCTTCATATTGCAGGTGGGACTATTCAGCCCAGTGGGAGCCGTCTTTGGATGAGATAAGGTGAACATATATTTACCGGTCAGAGAAGGACGACGTATAAATGACCGTTGCATCCCGTGGACTTTAATTATACAAGTTACCCAACGGTGATAGGAGTAGCTATACCATGACTATATGATGCAATGGTTATAGCGAATCTATGTTTGCCTTGATAGGGTAACATGTCCAAAGCGCGTAACTCTGTAGGGTGTACATTGTAATAGATATTGCAAGTGATACGAGCAACAACTGTGAGGCAAGTGACCTCGATCTTATAAGTGACACAGAGCGTGGCGGTGCGGTCATGTGAGGCGTTATCAAAGCGTCGAGTATATTAGGAGGGATCTGCACATCATATAGCGTTTGCAATTGGTCGGTACTTTGCCTCTTAGTATCATTGTAACATATGCATCAATACAAAGATGCATCAATACAATATTTCTCTAGAAACTGTATAAGAAAATTGACATTCTTTAGCTCCATACAAAAGTCAGAAGCTGAATGAGGGCAGACTCATTTTGAAACACCAACATCGAATTCATTCGAGCAGATATTCTAATTTCAAGAATAATAAAATGTCAATAAAATTTCAGAAGGGAAGACTAGTCGTTCTAGAATAATAAGTATCATAGGAGGTGAAATGGTTTTAGGTTGTTGACATTAGACATATATATATATCTAACAACAGCTCCTATAGCTTATAAAAAAATCAGCCACATAATTTAAATTAGTCTGGACTACGAAGAGTGGAAAAGAACTGTTTCGCATGTACGTTTTTACTTGTTCTCTTCAATGCGAGTGGCAATCTTTTTCAAATATACTATTTTATTTTAAATATAACACCCTCAGTGTGTTGTCGTGCAGTTTACAACGTTTCAGCGAAATTATCCCTGTATTGTAGGGAGAAATGAGCAAATGCCTACACAAAATCCCCAAACTCCCCGGATAGTCCACCCTGCACCCCACCTCATACAATTAAGTGCATTCTTAAGAGAAATATTGGTGTGGCCACACTCAGACATTGGCGTCGCCAAGGGGGCCAGGGTGAACGGGCGAGGGGCACGTGAACAACATTGTGCCCCCACCTGTGCCCCAATCCTTAAATGAAATTTGGGGGAGGAGGTACTGTCGTCAGCTTATACGCTGGTCAAATCCATATAATCCAATTTCTTATCAATGAACAGCAATTATAGGGATATATTTCATTTGATAATCCAGAACTTGTCGATGGTTCCTCGCTTCGCGCGTAATTTTGTCCATTCCCTATTTCAATCAATCACACGAACATTATATGAATATTGTTGTTATTTGGAATGCACTTCCGAAGTCTGTCAGAGGGTCGCCCACTTTGGACCAATTTAAGTCTGGCCTCAAAACCGATCTGTTTAAAATTGCTTTTTCTTAAGTATGTGCAGCGCCATTGAATACTCTGTAGATTTTGGCGCTATATAAGTTAATGTATTATTATTATTATTATTAGGTTCTAACAAACCGTTGATACTTTGGTTCGTGTAGATGCTCGAGATGAACATAAACTTGTACCCCATGTTCGTTCCCATGTTTATGAGACTACATCGATCCTCAGAACTACATTGCAAGCACTCTCGTATGTGTATTCGTATATATTAGGCTATGAATGTTGCGCAAAATCTTCCTCTTGGTATAGCTTAGGAGTGATCGAAAGTATAGCATGTGTATGGATGGTCGGAAATTCTGGCATGAAATGCATTTACAAATGAAATATGCAAGAGAATTCCTGAACGATGTTTGTGATAAGAAGGGGTCTGCATGGACAATTGCCACGATGGGATATACGGTGTATATATAAATATATAATCAGATAAGGGGTATGTAAACAAGGCGGAAATATCAGGCAGATTCATGATGAACTTTCTGTCATCCCATCTGATCTGCTGCGATACGATTTTTCGGAGATTGTTAGGACTTTTTTGGGTAATTTAATTTGCACTGCCATGAAACGCATGTATTACGATCGAATACATATAGCTGACAACACTCTTCCTATGAGCCATCCAATTCCCCAATTCGAACATCCCCGCGACGCGTACAGCCCGGATACGAAGGCACTCCCGCCGGAGGTCACCACAACGAAGTCAGGTATATGGGATTCATACGTTGAACCAGTCACTCCGCAGTGTGTGTGAAAGTCATCCATTCTCTACGGAGCGTATGCATTTACGCTATGACGTCACCGCTCCGGCATAGCTAATTAGATTTTCCAAGATCTTTCGAATCCAATCGCTCACAGAATTAAACCCGAGAAGTTCAGGGAATTTATGATCAAGGAAAAGTAGGTCATTTTTCTTTTTTTAGTTTTGGAAGCGTAATTCCGTAATTAGGTTTTTCTGAAGCTGAAGAAACGGTCTTAAAGTTCAGAAATCATAAACATTTCTCCATAAAATGAATGATTAACCAAATCCACGCGAAAAAAAATCCGTTCTTTTTCCTAACCTGTGAATATGAGTTGATATTTAGTTTGAGTTTTAGCTGCGTACAGGTCAAGGCTCCGGCAAATGTGTTGCTTGTCAAATAGAGTACTTTCAAGTCGGAGCATCATGCGGCTAACGTTAGACAAATTGAATTCGCACGCATTGGGGCGGCAGAGGGGTTCATAACGCGCAACGAACGTTTTATATCGGAAGGGATGGGGGTGTGCTCAGCAACAAAGGCAAACGATTCCTCGAATAAATAGCGGTCAGTCACTCAATTGGCAATTTATTGTAATGTGTCGTAGCACTATCTGGGATAGAACAACAACAGAAACAGCGTACCCTACTGCACGGATCCAGGCAGCGAGTGAATCACATTTAGGCAAAACATCAAATTGGCTACCTTTGCGCATTATTGGGTGATGCAGGTACGCACGAATTGCATTGTAATGTGGCGCCTTTTCGACGGTTTGGGGTTACGTTTACAGGCCTACGAAATGTGGAGAACGATGACGATGGGCCCCACGGCTATCACCGTGCTGAGAGAAATGCTCAGATGATATCGAGGCAGGTTTAAGTAATTCCAACATGCTCCCGGGACAGCCATTCTACGTCCCATCCGATGGACGACCAGTGAACTGCAGGTAGCGAGTCCGACTACTTTCTTACATCCAATTCCAACCACAGTAACTACGGACAGCTGACTGGCGATACTTATCCAACCTGTAACAACCACTGCCCCCGGATTTTCCAACTCAACGGCACCACAGCAAACCCCGAATTCCATTCTGCAAGTGCAGCCACTCCTGGAACTATGTTAGTAGGTTAGTGTTGGGAACGAACCCGGAACTAATCTCACTCGGCCGTTCTTCTGCTGCGCCTGAGAGAGCAGCAAGAGGCTAGATCTCATCTATGCAATTCGGCCACCTCTTAAATATATCTGATGAGTGAGAGGTGGGTATTGGAATCGAACCCGGGGCAGTCGCTTGCCAATCGTTACAGATACCGCTCGGCTACTATTCCGGCCACTAACTTAAACCTTGTCATGGACCCTATACTTCTCAGATATAGAATTTGCGGACCTACACATACTGGGAATCAGAGACTCGAACCACTCAGCCAGTCACTGATCAGTAGGGTTCTGTGAATCAAGGCTGATTGGACTAGCCTGATTGCATGTCACCGCCAACAAGGATTGGACAGCTATCTTCCGGGAAACTCCATTGTCAAATTAGAATATGTAGTAGGTCTAACTGAATCAGGAAATTTGTGAGATTTTTCCGAGGACCTAGCAATTTACATTTATTGTATGTATTATTAATACCAAAAGTGTGCTGTAGAATGTTGTGTTATGTCACTGACACAATGCAGTTTTCTAGATAGCACTTTATCTGACATACTCGTCCGATGCAGGGATGCTACAGTTCTCACAACATATACATGATTCGTATATAGTATATATACTACATAGCCATCAGTAATATGCCCCTAGCTAGAGCATAATAGGTTTCGTGAGTGACCTACTACGATTATTTCATCAGCCTCCATCATCACAGTCGCTCACTTGCTTTCACTAGTTTAATTGATCCGTAAAGATCCTACCGAGTGGAGCCATTGGTAAATACGTTTTATTATCCCGTTTCAATTAGATAACTACTGTATTGTCACGACTACAGATGCCCTGATCCGTTCAGGTCAGAAGTAGCCAGCAGGCTTCTCTATCTCCAAAGTAATGTCCAGGAGAGAATAATTTAATTACCGCCAGATCGCACCGCTGGCAGATGAAAGCAATAGGGTGATCAAAGCGATGAAATAATAAAATTTCTCCATTATCACTGACATAATATTGGACATCACTGTCTTGATTGATGCCTGGCAGGTGGAACTTCCTGTTACTGACACATATTATTGGATATCGTAATTCGGTGTAATCTTCATTATCTGACACATTACCTGTGGTGACTGTACATCTCTCTCTATGCAGTGATGTTACATTACTCGTAACATATATAATCGTTCGTTGAACATAATAAACCGATAACCCATTCGACCATGCTCACATGAACCAAAGTACACTAGTCCGACGAAAGGGGCATACATCCTGGGTGGCGTCCCATTTATGGGTGTGGCGGAAAAGTGGCGAACAAAGTTTAAACATAAATGCAGGCTTTCAATGAGAAACCTCATTTTACGTCTCTTTTCTCTGCCCCTAATGCTTGTTCATGGGTCCACATAAAGTATTGTGCTATCCGGAATGTCAGTAAATATAGCAGGTAGAATCTAATCAAGTATTTTATTTCACCATTAGCTCGCCTCAATTGGCGCTCATTTAACAAGCCACATATGCGACACGAACATAACCTAAGGGCTAGTTATAAACATCTGTAGTTTACCTCACGAGAGATGAACAGGTGATAGTGGGCTATCCACCTATGGTAAGGTTAACGAACTGCACGAAAGCAGCAACATAATTAGGAACATGAGAGAATAGTAGGATGGTTGGTTATCGGATATATATTGCTGTTAGTTGCGATGCACACGTAGTCGATCTAGGTCAAGCCATTAGATTACAGAGATCGTGGCAAAATATCGAGGTGTAGCTAGAATCAGATGAAGATATATTGTTTAATCTACAGAACTCGTGAGTATGCAATAAGAGGCGGATATGAGTGCATCACGTAGTTGTTGATAGTCAATATAATGTATTGCCTATGCATGTGGTTTCCCAACACGTTTATTACGATTCGAGATAAACAATAAAATGCATATGAACTATCAATATTTAGTGTGGTCGCTGTCTTACACGGGAAGGAATCAATCCAGCATGATTAACCACTGGCTCCGTTGGTGCTTCTTCTGACAATATCATCAATAGTCATTATAGTCATTATACTAAACCACAGAAAATCTAACAATGACGACATTTGTCTGCCCGTCCTGCTTCATCGTATGCAGACGTAGAAGGACTCAGCATTGAGTTGCCGCACTGTCAAACATTTTATTAGTTTTTTATTTGTTTCAGAACCGGTAATTACTCACAACACTTTTTAGTTGCATCATTCCCAGTTCATGATAGCGTTCATCACATTCACTGACATATCTGAGGCGCATTGAACAACTGGTGTTCATTTTCAGGCCATGTACGATGGTCTATCCGATTGCGTGGGGAAGCTTTCCCGACGGGGGTACGCTGAATTCACGATTTCGAAGCTCAACCCACCACCTGAACCAACAATTACTTTTTTGAAACTTCATTTTCTGTCAGCATCTGTCAACATCTATCATCTCACTGTAACAGACCAGTACCATTCAGGCCTAACTAATTCCATGGGGGTTCACCCCTTCCCCCCAACCACCTGGACCCAACCTCCCCTCTCCCCCTCGTCTCTACGTCACCTTACAAGTTGCAATTATTATCGGAACGAGCTCTCCCACGGAGAATAATGGTAGCTGGGAAGGGGAATCAGAATGTCA
>JAUOBX010473528.1:0-10284 GCA_032360705.1 Eupentacta quinquesemita
ACCTTCCTACGCCTATGGAACGTAACATAGGGATACTTACCTCACTACTATGGGGGTGAGATCAAAGCCGAAGACACTCACATCGGTTTGTTGGCTATTATAATTATGGCTACATATGTAATGTGAAATAATGCAAAGTATGTGATGCAAAGTGACTGATGTCGTTCCTCTACGCAGAACATTCTCCTTCTGTAAAATTCATTAGGATTCCTCTAATTATAAATAGTTGTAATAGTGGTTTAAACTGTAGTTGGCTGTTAGCTTCCGTCGTTATGATAATATAATAATAACTTTTATAGCGCTATTACCAGAACGATATTTTCCGGTCTGGCGCTCCACACGCAGAATGAGAGGAAACGCTGAGAATGAGAAACGCATTCCCTGATGGAACTCACCCTAAAAGTGGCTTACATAGAGTTATATAAATAATATTTCGCAGCTATTTCTGAGCACTGCATAATAAAACATTCATGTTGATGATGCAGCAAAAAAGGATGCAAAGTATTTTCCTTGACATGACTGATCTCCACCAACATGCTGATTTACCAACTCACAAAGAAGGTCACATATTAGATCGTGTTATCTCTCGTGAGAGGCCAATCGCCATTCCTCTTTTCATTACTGAAGTATCGAAAAAACATGCTGCCGCTCAATTGAAAAACGTTGTGTAGGATCATAACTTACTTCCTTCTACTCAATCTGCTTATCGTCAGTGCTTTTTCACTGAAACTGCTTCATTGAGAGTGTATTGTTGATACTATCAGAAGTATATGCAGTCATAGAATCAATATGCCTATTGACTTTCTGGTTAATTGTTACGGTTATATCCATGGCTGTTTAAAACTGGTATGCTTGACAAAAGTGGGATTACGACAATAAGCATTTTCTTCGTGCATATTACCAATAACTGAACTATGCAATGGCACGCAGACTAATATAGATACGACTGAAATTATATATAACTATCCAGGGTTAATTCCAGAGTGTCCAATATTACGTCATAACAGTACCGACATGTAACGTGACAGTAGCAGTTGTTGCTTTCCCACTGGTAGTGACATATTGCTATAGGCCCGAACTAATACATTAGACATGAGCACGCTATTCCGCTTCATCAATGAACCGTATAGCGTTGGAATTCCAGGAAACCTTCCAGTAGCTCCCGGGCCTCCTAAATGAGTGAGTGAGTCATAACACAGGTCGTGTACCAGTAACTTCCTGCGAATGCAACGGCGTGACATATTCTGCATTACTAAACAAGCCAGCGCCTGTTCTTGTGTTAAGACGATTATCGAAATTTATTTTGTAGGATATCGCCCTTATCTGTATGCAGAAACAGAAAATACCCTCTTATGTGCTGAAATAATGTATGTTTAGATTGATGGAATTGCCCAGCACTAATCGGCAATTCTAGATGTCTCTCGCTGTTATGGTCTAACCGTTCACGGACAAAATATGAATAATCAAAGAAGGGTGTGTTCGCTACATGTGGCGTGATTGGCTTCTCCCAATATTGGAAGCAAAATCGAGCCATTTCAATAGAATACATAGGACGACCGTTACGTTTTGGACAAGACGATCGTATGTATGTACGTGTTTTTTTCTACGTACAGATCAGGGGAATATACCACACAGAAAAATATGATACTCGTCTTAACACAAGACTAGCCAGCGCCATGCACAAATATCTAGAATGTGCCGAAGTCAAAAGTGATGGCAGCATTGATTATTGAATGTTTCATGCTACTACTAATTAACCGCTAATTTTTAGTTTTATTCATGACACTGCTCAGTGTCACCTGATGAACCTAAGTGTACGAGCATGAATGGATATACACTTATACCACTTATTCTTACCCTTCATGCTGAAATTACAGACTAAATTAGCAACTACGCTCACAGTTTGTTATCGTGTATATTCTCCCAGTCATAGTTGCTGTCCGAGAATACTGCGTTAGGATTCTAACGCTCGAAGAAATGAATATTTCAATATTGAATCGAGCGTTCGTTAGTCTCCAGTCGATAATCTTTGGCTCCCTCAGAGTATATCAAATTATAAATTTTCACCTGCGTGTGATTATAAATAAACAGAATTATTGAACGTGAACTGACTATCATGTTATTACTTTCTGTCTGTTATTACTCTCTGCCTGCCAGTGCCGGTGTTATCGGATTATGCATGGTATTGAAATCAGGCAAGTCAACAACCGAGCAGGCATTACTCTGTAGCCTGAATCAAGCAAATGTAAGCGGCGGAGGTGAAAAACGATCTAATGTTTTAGCAATCGCACTGAAAAATAGTAATGATTAGAATAACGAGTGGTGTGGATATATCCGACGCATTGCAGTGATACATGTGAAATTTACATGAGGATACTGATGCGACGTGGTTGTTGTATTCGACTTGGTACCTGAGTAGGATGTAGTTCTCAGTGACTCAGAACTGCCAGAATGAAATTCAAAAGCATAGTTCAGCATCGAAAGATGCAAACACATGAAAGCAATTTTCAAACTTGATAAGTAGGCTGCTTGTACTCAGTCTAAAATTCACATTCGCATAAATCTGATGATTCATCACAGTCCTTTGACAGCGAATATGTCATCACATTTGTCGTCACGTTTGCCTTACCAATAATTCCAAATGACTTCTTTTCTCCTCTTCGTTGCTCCTTGTTTATTCGTCCTTTCTTATAGCTGGTATTACTGACTGATGGATCGAAACAACGCACAGCACAACTAGCACTTATTCCACTGTCAGGTATCACTGTATAATAATGTGCCAACTCTCCCAACATATACTATAATTATTTGATGTCTTGCTCAGCCTTTCCGTAGTGAAACCGAAACTAAGAAACGTACACGCGTTGGAAGTAGCGTTTCCTCGTGTTACATGTCATTTGAGATGCTTAATGAATAAAATGAAACTTTTCTTCAATAGCTCGAGGCAACATATATATATATATAGTCTACATTCTAGCCTTCTCTCCAAATCATCACATTGATCACAAATTGCCTCTAACAAGTCTAAACCTTAAGTCGTAAACTATTCCAACGATACTCAATATTTGATATATTTGTCACACTATCATTCAAACGCATATAAGTATGTACGAACACATTCCTTATTCTTCACGTATAGTCATTAAACTCCGGATGAGCATCATATGTTGTTCAGATCCAGTCAGTTTTATCTAGGTATAGGTCAATACATCATAATATTGTGCGTGTTATTGTAGGTGAATTTCGCATCTCTGACAATGCGGTATTAGGCTTCTATCCTATTTTGACGGTTGTTATGAATGGTAATCCAGGATAGCTGAAGAACTTTCAGTAAATATCACCCCATCCATACGAAAACTTCTGTATTTTGTTGCTGGTGGAGCGATTGCGCGCATCGAGAGTAGTATTACAGATAATCTACTGTGGTATATCTCCCGTGAATTATTACTATGTAACAATGTATCAATGTCCATTACATGATATGGACGTGAGAGTCCTATTCCGTTGCATCTTGTATTTACCATCAGCATCATCAGTGCAAACTTGATATACTCAAGTGCGTGCGCGACATGTGTGAGTTCTACCCATCCAAGTGGTTTCAGGTTGTCATTGTTATTGAGTGAGACACACGCACAAATGAGAGATATACAACGTGGCATATCTGCGTGCCACACATAGAATTAAGTAACCCGGCAACTTGCCTCGAAAGCATATCGCAGTACGCACAGTTGTTTAGCTATAGAATAAATAATACCTCCCAAAGGCTACCATCCCATCATACTAAAGAAATAACCACGACAACCAGATGGTAATTTGATCCAATTATCTGAAATGAAACGCTATTATTGCAGATGCCTCAAGAAACCCCAATTCCTCTCCTCCATAAATTACACAGTCGTTCTATGGATCCGTTGGCGATGTGCCAAGTCATGAGAGATGGAGCTATTTCATATTTCCAGTTGCAAATTTGTTTAGAAGTAACTCATAGCTGTTGAATTATCCTGCAAATGTCGGGTTGCCATGACAGTGAAGCGATTCATATTACAAAGGAATGGCAATTGAGATTAGATAAAATAGAAGTATGAGGCTTCATGAGGTCTCTGAAGATGTTAAATTGTTCCATTTACCAAAGTGATTCATGCTGTGGCTCATTGCTAATGTATTTTATCACCTTTGGTGGTATGCTATGTGAAAGACATATCTATATGATAATTTCATTTGCCAGAAAATTTGTAATAAAATATAGATGGAACGAAGTATTTAGGCCTACCTAGTTTGTAATACAACAATGTGAACATTGAGAATGGTGACGGAGTTATGGACATAGCCTTCCAGGTGTAGTTATTTTCTCTCTTATGAATGCAGCATGTCTGACAGTAACACTTCCATCACTAAGTACAGCTACATATGCTTTGTTATGTAAATTATAATTGAAAATGGGGAGTGAGTATGCAACAATAAATAGCACTCGAATCACGGTGTGAGTTATAGATTATGAGAAACTTAGTCAATGCGAAAGTATACTGTGCTTGCTATCCATATGAGCTCATATTAGACATGTCTGATGGAGACTAATGTCTGAGTCGACAGAGGTTCAACACAAGCCCAAACTACTGCGCTATAGGCTATACTTGATGATGTTGTATCAAATAATAATAGAACGTGTTGATATAGCGCCAAATCTTACAAAAGGGTCTCTTGGTGCTCTACAGCATAAAAACAGAGAACCTACAGACGCTAGAAAAGTGTCTAAAAACAACAAGATTCAAAATAGTACTAAGAACGAGTTATCATTTATCATATTGTTTACCGATGACTATATGTCTTACCTGGTTACAATAATTGGGATAGTACGTTGATGCAGTTCACGTTTAATGACTTGGTTACAGATCGTTGATCATGTATTGCATATCTTTTTGGAAGACTTAGAGATGTTGATTTTATTGTTTGTCAAAGCGTGTCAAATGCGTGTCGTCTCACACTACTGCTCAGTGGCTAATTTCTTATCGTTCCACACTTTATATCAATATTTGCATATATCTGTACTTTACCTCGACTGCTCCGGTCCGTGGGTCTGGTGAGGAACCCACTGCGCCTTGACCCACCCCTGACCGTATTGACATTTTCCTTCCCCTGGACACGGGTGGTGATGGTGGAGAGGGATGACTTGATCAGCCCAGGCACGGTACCCAATTCGGGTACTTCCGTAGTCCATCAATACAGTAACGGGGCCATCATCATCTGTATACCATGAGTACATTTCCTGTAATTGCTCATTTCTCAGTTATCATGAAGTATGTGTAGGCCGACGTACTAACCTGAACTTCCATTTGGGTCAATCGAGTGTTCACTTAGACCAGTGTTTCACTGAGAAGTTTTAGGGGGCTTTATGGAATCAATTGGGAATAGGGGAGCGTTGATTCTGATTTGGGGGTCCCTGATGAACTACGGAGTTACACATTCCTTGTCAGGTTGGGAACCGATCTGGATATTCCGTATTTCCTCCACTGACTTGGAGTTGGACACTAACTCACTGACTTCTTATAACCTAATAATTATGTCAATGTAACGACAATTCAAGGATCAACTGGAAGTTGTCTTAAATTCCCGAACCTCAACTTGTCGAAAAGTTCTAGTCGAAAAGAGAGGGCAAGTGATAATGATTGGGATTTACGATATTTCAATTCAGATATGTATATAAATATATTATTGATGTTACCATATTGATCTGGTTGTAAGTGGAATGCAAATGATACATTAAATATCAATTAGTTTCGAAATTGAAACATGGTTCAAATTTCCAAGAAATCCGCAGTAATGTTCGACCTCCCTTGAATCTCGCC
Organism: Eupentacta quinquesemita; assembly: GCA_032360705.1. NCBI lineage: Eukaryota > Metazoa > Echinodermata > Holothuroidea > Dendrochirotida > Sclerodactylidae > Eupentacta > Eupentacta quinquesemita. The sequence goes on from JAUOBX010473528.1 coordinate 5,844, forward strand.
CCATGTTTATTTTCAAACGGTGGTAAAAAGCCTATTAATGCTCAACATAAAACATGAAATCCCATAGAGCCAATTCTTTGGTATCATATATTGTGGAGCGTGGTGGCCTAATCAGATGAGGCGTCGAGCTGGTAATCCAGAGATTGTAAGTTCGAGTCCACGTTGCATCCTTGAGCAGTTGAACAAGGGCTTCGTTCTGATTGCTCACGATGAGAGGTCAGTTGCCGTCCGTGTGTAACGACCTCCTCCTCCTTATAGCGGTCACGTCACAGAGGCACGTAACACAACAGCAAAATGTATGCCCAACTGCATTATAGTAACTCAATAATTAAAATCTAGATAATTAGTGTGTATTGTTACTACTATGGAGCAACACTCATCCTAACTATTACACAATTGTAACTTGGGCTAAATATTCCGAGAATCAGTTGACGATGTGCCAAACTGGTGACGCTACCACAGAATAACGATTGCCCGGGTTTGCCTAGCTTTTCCTATCAGCCTATGGGATACAGGAAATAACAGGAAAGTGCTCTGAAACATTCGTTGACAACTTAGGGAAAAGACTCTGCCATCGAACCTGTCTTCACTGGGGGGAGGATACACTTGATATACAGTGAGTGTTGCTTCCTTGATATTTGATAAATTGATTACTGGCGTAAACAGTATTCAATTAGGTGAGATCCTTGCCTACTCCACAATGTTGTTCACCCCATTATCATATAAACACATGCATCTTCTAGCAGTGACCATCATATCTGAACAAGCAATTAGGCAAGCAGTTGTTGACTCAAAAAGTGAATCAAACGAAGGACACCAGTATATGTCTAGTAATCAGGAACACCATTTTCGCTATCGTATATTGCAAATGTCACCGAACGAAACGCACCATGAAGTGTTATCTGATGAAGCATCTGTCTGTAACTCTTTCAACTTTATTGAGACGAGAACTAGATTTACAATTCGCTGAATGAGGTGAACAGTCATAGGTTGATGGATGGAATGTGGTATTCATTGGTTGTCCGAATAGCTGACCGTAACAATGGTGGCTATACACGACGTTCCTTATAAAGTATACTTTCTTATGAAGCATAAACAAGGATAAACATATGCGTAGTGGTTCACCTCAATCTTAGTAGGGAGCACACTGTTACGTGCTGAATAGAAGAGACAGGCTGACAGGGGAAGGCATGGAGGATTCAATGGAATTGATCCGTATGACGTTCAGTTTGTGTGCGAACGAACACTCATGCACAATTAAAGTTACCAGTTATACTTCAAACCGAGTGCAAAATATGTAGAGGGAAAAGTTATCACTAACTGCAAAAGAAAATTCCATATACCAACAGATGGTGCTAATCTAATATGTTGCCCTGGGCAACAACACAAGGATCGTCATAATCAACGCTAATGATATGGAGGATTAAAACTAAGTTTGTCAAAAGGTCCATCTCATCCCATCTCTGTACGATGTTGCGTTTCATTATTATTTACCTCCGAAGTTTGTACATTATACCGATTGCAGAACAATATGTGACGTCGCTGCTGTATTACTTAGATGATTTCTCGTTTCATCATGTATTTAATTGTTCTGGTTTTTGGTACATAATCCAACCGAATACCACGAAAACATTTCCTCGTTTTCCTCACAAAATTACCCGATACCTACCATCTGAATAAACGAAAGTTTACCTCACTTGTATCAGTTTTTGGGAGTGAAACTATCAGTAAATTTCAGAAGAGACCAGAAACGATTTGCTGAGTTGAAGGTACAACGATGACAACAATCAATATCTCATTCTGTGATGTTCTGTGTATTGCGCAATCAACTTTGAAAGCAATGTATGAACGTCAGATTTTGACTGATATGATTCGTTTATTCTCAACAATAAATATACACCTCAGGCTTGGTCCTTGAATTACCCTTTGACAAAAACTCAATATAGATCACCTGAAATTCATCACGTGTGAATCAATTGTCTCCAAATACATGACACAACCAAATAATGAGTTATATTCCTATAATCCTCTGCCATTGTTTTTTTAGCTGTCTTCAGATAAGTAGGTCATCAAATGGCGACTTGTATGTTGCACATTGGTTTCAATTAGTCATGTATCGTATTAGTTACTATATTGACAGTGATGAGGGCGTACGGTAGTAATGTCGTATTGTTTCGAATGAATAACGCATCCTAATAATGCTATAGGTTATCAAATCCCTAGCCATCCATAAGTATCACACTAATAATCAGACAAGTGCATATTCCTCTCTCATTCATTTCGTACCATGCCACATCCATACATTACATATGTATAATTTGGTTGCCTGTTCCCAAGGACGGGAATTTCAATTAGATTGAGATAATTGCAATGACAGATACGACTCGGTGCCCATATGTTTTAATTTATAGGGTATTGATCATATTAAGAATTTGATACAACTGAGGTTTGGAGGGATGAAATCAATCGTGACATATTGTGATAAAAAAGAACAAATCAGGATGTTTCAATTGATGGATTCTGACGAACAGAAAAAGTATCTAGTTTGTTCCACTTCAGATATCTCCAGGATCTAATTATTGGACCCTAATGTTTGACATACTACCGTACAGCAGGGCGATGTCTGCCGCCCTAAAAACCTTGCTATATATTACTGTTATGTACGGAATCATTATTAGATTCGCCTGTGCCGGATAGACTGATAGATGATGCTGTTAGATGGCCTAAAGGTTTCTAGTAAAATGATGCTATTGTCCAAATGCAGAATTCGAATTCATTATTGCAGCACAATTGTGTTAGATTTGCAGTACAACAATAATGTAGCCTGAGGATACCCATAGACTATAATCGGCTCCAAAACTTTATCCTGAAATTTAGGTCCGATGTGGGCAACAGTTGATTATTTGATTGTTCATCATCGCTATTTACTGATATACGGACATAGAGAATAACTTGAGTCAAATAAAAAATAATGACATCTAAACACTTCGGGTTTGCTTTGTCTTGGAGTGACACATTTTTAACTCGTCCGTAGCCGTACGATATTTGCTTGGTTTTTTATTGGTTAGCATACCGTAATCGAAGAAGCAAAGCAAATGGATTTGCACAACAGGATTATCCCGAATATAGTTGGAAAACATAAAATGCCGCTGTCCAATATATTTATCAGATTTCATTGGCATTGACAAGAGCATGTCCAGTCTGAATCGCTAATATAATCGACAGACGTTTTCCAACCTCATCCAGTTACACACTCGCAATCATCTGCTTACATCTGTCATTCAAAACAATCTACCAATTAGTCATAACATACTGTACTGGGTATGAGCGGTACCTGACAGTTTATATTACAAACAAACAATCACGGTATAACCCCAGGGACGCTGTAAATATGGAATATGCAATGAACACCATAGCACATCATGATACAAAGGGGTATTGTACTACTTAGTATAACATTGAAGCGTACCTGGTTGGAACAATGGGTTCACAATGTCAGTCAATCATCATCACTGGCCCCGTTACAGTATTGACAGACTATGGAAGTACCCGAATTAGATACCGTTCTTGGGCTAATTGTCTTCAGGAGGACAGGTTGTCGCCCAAGCAGCAAGTCATCCCTCTCCCTCATCACCAACCGTGTTCAGGGAAAAGACAATGTCAATAACAACCGGCGGTGGGTCAAGGCGCAGTGGATACCTCATGGGACCCACGGCCCGGAGCAATGGAAGTAAAGTACCCTGCTGGAGGATGCAACGGAACAACGTATGGGGATTGGACCCACAATCACATAGTTATGGGTCTACGGGTCTACCGACCGAGCAACTCCGACTCAATGGGTTTACAGGGTGCCCATATAATTGATACACTGAAATGACTGAATCATTGATAATGGTAAATGATGTCGAGTATGTATACTGTATGCAGTAAGAACTGTGTTTCTTGTGTTTTTTAGAAGTCGCCTAACTGTTCAATTCATGGACAGTGTTTGTGTTTATTGAAAGAATGTCATGTATTGCTATGGCCTCAAGGTGGCGAGACGGCAGGTTCTGTAAGTTACAACGTTCGTGTATACTTCGCGCTCAAGCTGCTCGTCTAAATTTTCGGATCACATACTGACATATCGCGATTATCCCATTTGACATTGATGTCTCTCCTTTGAGATGAGCTTCGGTGCGTTTTACCAGAAGCTGCTTGACTGAAGCGACGTTCACACAGATGTCATCAATGTCATCCACGCTCCCCTGTGAAAATTATGTTTACATTACTCTCATCTGATCAACAGTCTGGCGACGATCATGCCAGTGTTGAATTATAATTGTGACTATTACAGAGAACCGAATTGAGTCTATATTGTAACAGGCTAACAGTCAAGACAAAGAGTCTAAGCACTAAACATAGACACACGTTACATCCGTACCCTCTTGCTACAGCTTAGTAC
>JAUOBX010473639.1:0-10284 GCA_032360705.1 Eupentacta quinquesemita
CTACCATAGTTCCCTGAATCCACAAGCGACGCAGAGGTAAATCCGACAATTGTACACGATAACTACTACTAGCCGTTACTTTGCACTTCGATAAAAGATCTTAAGATGTTCAAAATTCAACGACTGTCTGATTAGATTGAGTTAAATTTAAATTAATCTCTCATCGATAACAACCATCCATGTCGACTGTGCATTCCATCGAAGATGGAACATTGATTAACATCATCTGAATAAACCTGGCTTGGCGTCTATATCCTCTTTTCACCATATTGCTGCTCGCGAATGTACAATAATATAACTTGGTTTTCTCATGTTGTCCCACCATAAATGCTCAACAAGTTATTCTGAGCCCTGTTCTACAGAGAGTTTCGATCAATTCAGTGGGGATGTTCCAATCACACTTCTGAGGCTGTGATTTTCATTTCTGTGTGACTCACCTTGATGAACACTCCCCCTCATTCCTGTCATCACGAGTTATTTGATAGTCGTGACTGGTCAGACAAACGGATACCACCATTGGGATCCAGGGTAAATGATATACCAAATGGCCTTCCCTCTTAAATTATAGACTGTCTAGAGCAGTCGTGCTTGGTGGCCATGTCAAGTCACGATCTTTAATGATTATATTCCATCCTTGACAGGAAACGCGGTCACCATAATTCCACCCACTCAAGCTACTCAGCCCACGATTTTGACCTGGAAAGCACACCTAATTCAACGAATACATCAAGTATGTGATCAGTCAAACTCACTCGGTATGATTTGGACTATTTGAAGAGTTTCTTGAAATACTGATCTTCACTAATGGTTCGATGCGATCGTCCAAAGTACGACAGGTCCAATAATGACAGTGCCATTTGCACGTCTATTCACATGTTCGACGCCCCTAGAAGCAAACAACCCATGGTTCAAAATCACCGCATATTGGTGCTAGAATATTTGAACGCAACATGCGGTTTACCGTGTCTCACCTTTATTATTCATAGATGAGGATGGGTTTGGCATAGCTAGAGAAATCCGTCGATTGGCAAGCCAACTCCAAGATCGCCATAATCGAGTCTATCATTAGTAAAGGGGATTTAAAACTAACATTGGGGGTCCGAACCACATCTCTGTACGATGTTCCATTGGCCTTCAACGTTTGGTCCATTATACTGATATCACAATAGCGTGTAACGTCGCCGCAGTATAACTCAACGAATTGTCTTCTTCATTCTATTGTTCCAGCTTATTGTACATAATTCAACGTTCCCCAAACATTTTGGTTCGTCTTCCTTAACCACTGGCACTCACCAGCTCACTTAACAACAATTCTCCGTGCTGGCTACTAATTTCCAAAAGTAAAACTATCATGTGGATTTCGAAAAACGAAAGCAAATATTCGCCGAGTTGTACCACAATAACAACTGTACAATCAATTGTGCATGCTGTTCTGAATTGCATTCAACACAAATGATCACCAAACTTCAACAACCTGTTACTCTTTAAAGGAAATAGTTTGGTCTGATATGATTAGCTTTCCCGGATAATTATGAGCACGTCAAATGTAAACCGTGAATGCCCTTTCTGTGTTACATCGGTGTTTTATCTGCAAAAATCCTACATATGCTGTAAAGTCGTGATGATTCCTCGACTAACTGATAACTCATTCTCTTCATACTACCTCAGTGTCATTTATTTGCAGTCTGCATATTGCATTTATTTATTTCTCCTAGAGGAGTTACTCTTTAGCAACTTTAATAATCCATGCTGATTCCAAGCAAATAAGATATGAATATAACATCGCAGAGACAAAGGTAATTATGTACGGAGAAACTCCTGAAGCTTTGATTTTCTTTACCGTGTGACTATTCTTCATGAACACTCCCCCGAGTCATCCCTGCCATTACGCTGTCCTTGAAAAGATATTTGTTGAGTTTATACTGAAATAGATAGCTACTGTTTGAATCATTATTTCTTCAAGACCGCCACTGGACATGTTATGGTGATAACAGAATGACGACATTATCCTCTCATGGGAGGCGGAATGGGTAATATTTGTCTATTGTTGGTTATAGTGTTAGAGCGATTTGCGTAATCTCATATGCTACGCGGGAAACGAAATGAACCTCTATTATATTATTTCTTACGGGGAAAGAACAGGTTCAGAATATAAGTCATATCACATTCAAATTATTTTTCCTTCGAAGGCCGGCTGGATTTTAAATGATATTTCGCTCGTGCTTACGTAGGCGGTGGATTATATAAACTATTGAGTTTTGGTTAAAATTGTACCCTGAGCAGATTGTGTCGTTGCAGTGGATTCACCTAATTGAACAACTAAACTTGTATATTCAAAGCGGATCGAAATCACCATACTTACAATAGTAGCAGTTCACAGTATGCAACAAGACCACCAGTAGCGGAAATTATTCCGAGCTGTATCAGTGACGTTCGGCAATACAAGTGTTTTTCAACCCTGCGGGATTTTAGAATAATCCCTGACGGTATTCCCTGCCTGTCGTAGAAGACGACTAGAGGGGGAGACGATTGAAGGAGAAAGACTGAGGACGGTGTAAGGAAAGTACACCAGGCAGGAAACAAGCGAAAGCGAGTTCCCTCTGTATTCTGAGTCCTGGCCTGTTCAGTTTTCCAGGCTCTATCTCTGGACACCATGCACTAGCTGTCGGTATTTGTGCATGCAAGTTCGTGAGGCTGCAGAATGGAATCCCCGTGTGTGCTCTTCCGCAGGTAAGTCCACTCCTCATGGTCCAAAGGTAGCTCTACTGACCTATATTGTATTGACTTACGGCAGCTGTCTCTACTCTACAGTACCTTCTCCGGGTTAGGAGCTTTCATAATAGGCATTCGGTATTCCCCGATTGTCGTAAAATGCGACTGAGGTGGAAATCGGTTGAAGGATACAGAATGAGGATGGGAGTTGGGAATGTACAACGGTGCATTGAACAAGCGAAAGCGAGTTCCCTGTGTGTTCTGAGTTCTGACCTACTCAAGTTATCCAGGTTCTGTCCCTGGACACCACCAGCTGTCGTTGGTTGAGCATGCGGGTGGGGCTACTATAATAGGAAAGCGGTGTGGAATCCCCGTGTGTGTGGGGTCAATCGTGGGGCCACCTTCCACTGGCCACACCTCAAAAACCTCCACTGGCTTGTATTGTACTGACCTTTCGACGGCTGTTTGTCTGGCTTTAGGTTTCCCCAGTTTTCCCAGTCCGGGTTGTGAGATTGTCCACACTACTGAAACAAGAATATCTAAGCCTCCTGTCGAATGTATGAATTGATATCCGGTGTTACAGGTCTTACATCTCAGAAAACCTAAATATAACTGAGTCGCTGAAGTAAGGGAGCAGAGTTGGGTGCAAGACCCGAATTCTCCACATTACAAAAACAGGGGGATTCTATGTTACCTGTGTTATGTTAATATGGTGTTACAGGTCCTCACGGGACATTGTAATCTTCGAAAATATAGAAAACGAACATCTTAATGTTGCAGCTGCCACAATGCGAAATGTGGTAGAGCTATCCAACGGACTGGTCTCTTTTTTGGTGCAGACTGGACGTTTCACATAGTATGACCTGTCTGAGCTTCTAGCTTTCAAGGTGTTTTTTGCCATCACCAGCTGATATTGCCGAAGTGTCGATATTCGTCGATATTCGTCAGGTCTGGATTTACTCCACTACAACACGTTGGTGTTGGCCGACCTCTGTGTCTCTCGACGCATCGCATTCTCTATGGATTTACCAGTCATTGTTTCTGCCCATAGTCTCAATCGATGTCCAAACAATTTCAGTGAACTTCCGTTTAGTTATATTCTCACTCCAACGTTTCAGTTGCGTAAGATCTGATCATACATGGTGTCAATAGTTCGGACGTATGGCTTTCTGGATTTCAACATTCATTGGAGAGGACTTTTTGGAAGACAACAAGTTCATTTTCTGGGTTGCCGTTAGACTTCAAACTCCGCTATTGTACGGAGAAAACACTCGAGATGTACGCTTACGGATACAAAATCAAAACCCACATAACTAAAGTTTCCACGTTCTGAGTTTTTGTGTGAAGCACGTAGAAACGGGATTTAGTTGTCTACTTCCTTGCGTGTGTATATAATTTACGTATATTATTTACATGTTTGACTAGATGAACTATATTCCCGACTCGGGCTTCTCACTACGCAGCTTCACATCCATCGCCCTGTAATTTTGTCTTCCTCAATTGGTATCTCGAAATATTGCCTTGAAACTCGCCAACCCACAATGCCTGAACTTCCTGTCTGAGTGAAAACCTCAGTAATTATCCCAAGGCCGACTGATTTCAGTCTTTGCGTCTCTATGAACCCATGGAATCGAATAGCTCTCCCCGATGATCCTTGACCTTGAGGACAAGAAACTCATCTTCCCTTTCGTGGTTTGATGGTCGATGTGCCACTGTTGTTCAAGAAGAAGAGTGTTCTCTCCCGCCCATGTCTCCCGGCATGCATACATTACCACCAGTACCACCCGTAATGTCACAATGGATAGGGCTAGAAACCTTGCCGTCATGTTTGTGGAGGTTCATCTCGGTCATTTGCCGGACCAGTGTCCCACAATTTCTGAGCCTATATATATTTAATTTATGCCGAACAAATTGTTATGATGATCGACAGTAACGGAATAATAGTATGTTGCAGGTGACAGCAGTGGTGGAACAAGATAGCTGACACGATGATGGAATCGTGTGAGTGTCACAGGAGTGACGGCGACTGTCACCAATCGAGTCAGTGGAAGAGAACGTCGTTATTTCCTGCTCAAGTGATATTGCCCTTTCTCCACACAAATGCAGACAACGCGATTGGACCTACGCCAACTACATGAGTGCATCTCATGAGTGTTACTACCTACGTGCAATTTCGATAGTTATCGTCAATTGAAAAATAATAGTATTCAAATTTAACAAGCTATACGAAGCGATAGATCATTCGACATTGATCATTTGGTATATGCTATATGACTCCGACACGGTAATATTATTCATTCTCCCTCGGTGACCATTTATATGAACATGAACAGCTGTACGACTTGATGGCGCTGTTGTAATGGAAATTATATAAATCATGTTCGGCCCATAATTGCTCTGACGTTCACTGTTCCTAAGATCCTAAAATGGCGTTTTCAATCGTTCATAACTACTTAATGAAACGGGATAACAAGGATTTGTTGGGTGTTGCTCAAAGGGAATGTTGTAAATCATGTGATGACGATCAGAGCTCTGGCGCAAAATCAATTAGAACTTGTGGAGCAGCCAATATGGCCTATGTTATTTTGTACGCTCAATACGCCATATAGCACACGTTGAATAAAACGTGAGGCATAATGAATTAGAACGTACACGTGCGTTGTCTAGGATAGGTGACAACTCCAAATACATCCTCACTTCAACCCAGGTGCGTGTGAATAATGAAAATTCAAACATCTTATTTATGCAACTGGGTTCCATTGGAGGTTAAATATTGACACATGTTGTAGCTATCGTCCAAGGGGAGTAATGTGTTTGCTCGTTGCTCCCGATTGAAGAGTTTTCCGGGTGAAAAAAATAATACAGGATGATTTTTCATTGCATCTGTCATCCGATTAACGATGATTTTATTGCTATACAGGTAGTATATTTGAATACTGAAATACAGATGTTACGCCTGATCCTAATCGTTTCAATTAGACTCATAAGACTCAGTAAATATTTTAGCTGTTCGTGTAATCGTATTTTGTTCATAATCTTACCTGTAGTTCAATTAGAACAGTCAGTGGAAGACATATCATGCGCCCAATGTCAAAAGGTAAACTCAATTATCATTTCGAATATTTGTTTTACCAGAAGAACCGATTTTTCTATTACCTCATTAGCATGTAACACCTCAGGCGACCTTGCGTGAATACTAATGCTAATATAGCTCACCCGCCAGGTTTGGGGCGGAATAGGCGCCTTAAACATTGTGAAATAATTACAACTCCATCTCAATGATTTTCATTGAAACATTTGACAGTTCTACCTTCCCACAGGGACTATCGAGATTATCATATGAGTTTGTCCTTCAGTTTTATCTTTATCTGTGTTTCATCTTGATTGAAGTTATTATTGTCTCAGTGGATCTGATTATTTGTAAATGAGTTTATTTGTAAATGATAGCTGAATGATTCCCTTGTGTTTCCCATATTTTATTCATAAGTGACTAAATTTGACCTTCTGGGCTTCCAGGTTGTAAAACACACACGTAGTTGAATATCACTTTGTTCGTGCGTGTGGATTATTTACTGTATCGGGAACAACCCCAGAGTTTATCATTTAATAAGGTGTGCCATTCCACCCTGGCAACCCGAAGATACATTTTGCTTGTATTTGGGTTTATCGATGATTGAACAAATATAACCTAACTACGATCAATTTAGAAATCTCGAATCATAACCTAAAATCCTAAAACATTTCTCCTGTTGTTTGAGCATTTCTCTTATCCTGATGTCGTCAACTGTTCAGATCTACCACTCATTACATATATTATTATTATTTGATTGAACAGTCATCTTCATTTCTATATAATTGTTCAATTGTCCTACTTGACAGTAGGGGGAGTGACTGAAGGACTATAGCCGAGCGCGTGAGAGGGGACACGGTCATGCCTCGATGTGCGTGGATTAATCTGCCGTTCTCGCGTAGGCCTTGTAGCTCGCCAGCGGCTTGTCTATGACTTCCTCTTAGCCTAACAATCATTGGCGTCTATCGATGGACAGCCGTAGTATGTATTAAAGACAAAAGGTCGTCTCCTAGGAAAGGGGCTGCTATAGATATGGAACGGTTTCTCTGATATTGGGTAAAGATGTTAGGAGACGTGGAGACGACAACGGGTACCTGAATTGCTAGCATTCAATTCGTAGCTTTTATTGAATTGAAGCAATATTGCTAGCGTATATTGTGACGTCAAATTATTGTGACGCGGAAACAAATTTAGAAATTAGACAACCGACAACAAGGTGATCTTGACAATCAGGTAAACAACACAAAACACGGACAAAAGGAGGATCAATCATTGAATGATTATGTCACTCAATCAATCAGTCAATCGATGAATCAACATATTGGTCATTGAATAAATGAATCAAACAATGGGGAAGACGGATGATTGTTGTAGTTCATCCACGACCAACAACACCACTGCTCTACGGATGAACCTTGAGTGGCTTTCAGAGCCTGTAGTTTGGAATCAATCACATATTTCGCGAACTGAAAATGATGAGGGCGGGTTACATATTGTTTCATATTCTGTTCATACCGATTCGAGCAATCTGTAGAGTTTCTTCAAGTTAGGAGCAAATAATATGTTACTATCCTCATTGTTCGACCATATACCATTTTGGGCATTTTTGCCCGGCGTTGAAAGTAGTTCCAATATTGGTGTGATAGGGTGAATATGCCTATACTTTGCATAGCCATTTTTGTGATGCTCACATAAGCAATATTATTATCATATCGCCCGCCATTTCCGAAACGAGGAATCGTGACAGAAATGCACATGAATTATACTATCAGGATATTTTATTTCGATGACACCGAGCATATGGTACCCGATTTATCATGTTTCCTATGGGACATCTCGTCACGCCAAGAAATCTGAAATGGCAATATATATCCAGGACTAAGGTAGTTTTTGGTTCAGCTCTCAAATCTCTGATCCGAGGAAATATTAAAGTTCTGGCAGATCGGGTCGGCTCGCTCAGCTTAGCTAGTTGGAGGGTTCGAGAGTGGGATAAAGAACGACCTTATTCGTAAATTCAGACGATGACTCCCATCGTAGCAAACGTTTTTAGGTCAATATGAACAATGCGTTGTGGAGGCGGATAGATCAAACTGACATTTTAAAGTGATGTTTGATGACTGATCACTTAAATGAACGCTGTTGTCAACGCGTTGAGCTATTGCATAAAAGGCATCACTAAAACCGCTTCTCCGCGATTCCGCTATTACATTGTTCATCGTCAGTGTAGAGACTATATTCACATTCAAACAATAGAGAATAAACAAGAAATATAGAAAATATTCTTTATTTATGAGAAATAGGAATCAATATACAATAAACTGACGCCCCATGAGCAATTGAACAATTATTTCATGTCCATTGAATACTTGTTACGAAAGTTTGGTAAACAAATAGGCTCGGAGATTCTTCAGCTATCCACTCAACATATGATTTTGATTGATGAACATCTACGTTACTGTACATTTTTCAACGGATCATACATAGGGCAAACATTCATCCAGCAGTCATGCCATAATTAGCGCCCCAACAAGACAGTGGAAGGTATCGAGAAGAGCACGCACGCGTAAATATTGGCGAATTTCAAAACTAAAAACGTGAGCAAACATTCACCATTTAGCTCACCTGACGTGAACTGTTCGAAAGAGACTGTTGATTCCACTGTGCCAAGTTGTTCACAGGTAGTGATAAGCAAATTCAAGTCAAGCTCGTTTTTTTCCAAATTGTTAACACTTTTGGACTACCAACGTCATCAGGAAGCCTAATCCACTCGGTGATAACTCCTTGCGGGCCTAAAATAGTTCGACACAAAGCTCTGGCAACGAATGCCAGCAATGGATTATTTTTCATTAGATAAACCTTCAGACAGATAACTCACGTATAATATGAGTACACAATATATAGTGTGAAAATTGACAAATGAATTTGCTATTAGCAAAGGGTCAGAAATGACGGCTAGTCAGACAGTCAAATGGCGGTGAGTTTCAGAAGATCTGTTGATATAAAATCACCTCGATCCCTGCAACACCAATACCTAGGGATGGACAGCATGACTTATCAAACTTGCTACAGAAGTACTCCTCCCGTTTTTTATATATATATATATCAATATCAAATTAATATATATTTATATTATAAATAAATTAATAGTTATAATACAGACATATCGGATAATTAGTAATGAGATATGACCATTCCACCACTTTTCCTTGACTTGAACTCAAAAGATGATTTGGGGATCAACAGTAAGGTGTTTATGCGATTTTCCATTACAGATTTACGGCTTTTAGTATAAAGTATCAGCAGGCAATCAATAATAACCAAACCTCGGATGATCTAATTGTAAAATAATGGTTCACTATAATCACTAGGTGTAGCGTTATGAGAATGAACAAAGATCAAATTACCCTTGCATCGCATAAACACATTCAGATGGTTGGTGTGAACATTTAACAGACAATTAGTTATATCATGAATTGTTGCATTTGCCATATACCCCTGATATAAGTCAATGTTCTCGCAAAGAAAATAGAGGCATTTCTATCGCAGTGTCATGTCAGGAACAACTACATTAAAACGATTCATAATGCAAAGTGAAATTGCGTACAAATCAATGTAAACAAATCTGGGAGCAATCTTACGTAACCCTTGGTTACGCGAAAGTTGTTGAACTTTTCATCCGTTCAGGCCACAAACTCCGACAACGTTTCTGATCAAATATCATATTAACGATAATTGAGTGCAACAACAGCACGTAGGATAATGCTCCCCTGGGGATATCGAGTGGATGTATCGGAGAGATTATTAGCTAAATGAGTAGAGGATTATACCAATGTCAAATAAAATGGTTATCTATTCCGTGCATCAGAGACAATGAGACAGCAAATTACGCGGAACATAGGTCGGGTATATCTTTATAAAGTAACAGGAGGCATCCCATCTCAAGGTGAACATAATGCGTGTGAGCGTAGTCTACGTGATCGAGTTGAACCATGAATATTCTGGAATTGACAGTTTCTGTTTTGTGGTAAAATATCAAAGCTATTTACTAACGATCAAACACATGTGAAGGTGTTCCATGATTATTAAGATTAGCATTCAATAACAAATATAAACTGTGTATATTATCTCGAAGAATTAGTCGATATTTCAGGATGTGATAATAGAAGAACTGATCAATCTACGCTGGCATGTTCCACCTTTTATTCCGGTGAGAAATGGTATTATAACAGTGACCGAATTAAATGAGCATTTTTCAAGGTATCCTATGTTTCATATCTGGGCCTGAAACAACATACTACTGGTTTTCATGATGATACGGTTCTTGTCAAAAAAAATCAATGCACTCGTTTTTATTGTACTGTTGACTCGACTGGCAGCAACCCACAAAAAAGGGCACTTTCCAAATTAAATAAAATTCACAAATCGGTAATAGACTAGGCAGAATCACCGAAAATGTTAACCCTGAAGGCAAATCGTGTTAATTTAGTGCATACAAGCTTTTT
>JAUOBX010473750.1:0-10283 GCA_032360705.1 Eupentacta quinquesemita
AATAGTACAACGGGAAAAATATTTGATAAATACAGGCATGAGGTCAGTTCGCAGACGAATTCAACACCAATTACCCGTCGACAGGAGATGCACATTTACGATGGTTGGAGGGAAGTGGTTGCCTTGAATCATAACCACAGAGCATTATGGCAATGCATACCTTGACTGAAAGCGTTAGAAATGACTACAGGGCACAAATAGCTCTAAACAGCAACTAGACACGCCGCCTCTCATATTTGCCATGTTTGTCAGGTTTCAACAAATGTTGCTCTGTCACTCGTCTTCGCTACGAATCGATTTAGCCAGCCTTCGAGCAAAATCCCAAATTTACTATACTGTCAAAGTGAAGGGTTGTTTATTTTAGTGTATTTGTGACCTAGGACGATGCGTGTCATTTAGTGAACTTGAACTAGAATTATCAATAATAGGTTTATCGCTATCGAATATTTCAAAAAAATCCAGTAGAGGAAAGGCAAACAACTACCAAGTTGTATTGCTGTTTCATTATGAATACAGAACGAGCATACGAGTAATCGATAACAATAAGATGAAACAACAGTTCAATCACGGTACGTATATGCTAACTAAAATAAAATTACAAGGAGTATCAACACATCCACAACATTGAACACTATTCGAGTACGACACACCACTATGGTTATTCTGTTGTCTCAGTCGATTTCGTCACAACAGGTATGCCAGTAGTTGTGACAAACACTAATCAAACTATTTATTAATTCATATTTACAGATATGGAATATTGCAATAAGGTTTAAAACTGCTATAATTATGTTATCTATTAGTTCAAATTCATGAATCAACTCTTACCACCTCGATCAACAAGATATTTATGTCTCCCATGTCGTAGGGCTATTGAACCTTGTACCTATATACCCATTCAATTTGTTCCTTGACTTTTACCTGTTATCGAGGAGCAATCTTTTAATGACCGTTTATGAAGTGCTCACCGCTGGAAATAACCTGGATTTATAGGCTTTCCCCGCTCAATAATCAGATGATGGACTAAGTACCGGTGAGCCCTTATCACAACGCAACTCGGAAACGTGGTGCCTCAGTAAGGACGAAATCTCGGGAATCTTGCAAGCTCTCTCCATTTGAGTCATTCAGTCTAGTAGGGGTTATTCCAAAAAGATTGGATGAATGTATAATTGAGAAAGGGTATGCTAAGACATGCCCATATTCAAACAATCGATAATTCTACATGAGAATATTCTTGTTGGATATTGCAAACTTTGAAGAATGAAAGTCATTGATCATGGGGATATCTATCAATATTTTATTTGTGCATCGGGATATAACATATTTTTTTCTGTTGGGTTGAATAGATCTTTACCGCTATGCAATTGATACGTAACCCATCGTTGGTGAAGATTTCGAAAGAAAAACATTTACGATGTTATAGATAGTTGGATATGTCAAGAAGAATTAGATGCCATGCAGTCGTTTTTTTCAGGAATTGGCGCACTTCAACATACCAATAGGTAGGATTCCTCCCCGCGGAAGTTATCATTGTTACTCACAGTCTATCCGAACACTCAAAGTTTTTTCCAATAGTGTGCACTATTTCTAAAAGGCCAACAGGAACCCCACGAGCACCACCCAAGAGACGTTGAATCAGTCAAGTTAGTTTATTGTCTCAAATTTCAGCTTCTTACACAACTTCTCCATTGCGTTGCTCGACTGCTCCTAACAGACCCACATTCCTAGTACACGTGAATTAATTTGGCCATATCATTCTATCCAGCGATTCCATTATTCCAAATACAGCGAATTAGACGGTACCCATACTAATGAATTGATCTAAGAAAAGAAAAGCAATGCATTACAGCCAAGGTCATGCAGATCGCGTATCGGTCTACAGCTCCAGGCAATGTCCTTCTTCACAGACCATTAGCATTTAACTTATAAAGTTGAAGTGCCTCGGAGATAACTAATAGAAATCAAGTCCACTAGAAAGATCGGGAAGAAGATATCGACAGCCAAAATATAAAGTTCGAGCACAGCATGATATTATGAGCCTCCATAGCAGATGACACATTTCCCCCAGATGCACATGTTTAACATTGTATTGTTGAATATTAAAATTGTGGGGAAAATGTCAAAAATATATAACTTTATAAATAATTTATACTGGCCGAGTTATATTCGGAAATATTATGATAGTACAACGTGACGAATTCAATACCAATTATCCTCAATTGATTCAGTCTGTCTTTTTGCTTTAGTTCGGTACAAACCAGTTGACATGAGATGCACATTTACGATGGTTGGAGGGAAGTGGTGGCCTTGAATCATAACCAGAGAGCATTATGGCAATGCATACCTATACTGAAACGTTAGAAATGACTGCAGGGCACAAATAGCTCCAAACAGCAACTAGACACGCCGCTCTCTCATAGTTGCCATGTTTGTCAGGTTTCAACAAATGTTGGCTCCGTCACTCGTCTTAGCTACGAATCGATTTAGCAAGTCTTCGAGCAAGATCCGAAATATGTATAAAATTTACTATACTGTCAAAGTGGAGGGTTGTTCAATTTAGTGTATTTGTGACATAGGACAATGCGTGCCATTTAGTGAACTTGAACTAGAATTATCAATCAATAGGTTTATCCATATCGAATATAAGTTGTTTCCAGAAGAGGAAAGGCAATCAATTGCTTCAATATGAATACAGAACGAGCATACGAGTAATCGATAACATTAAGATGAAGCAACAGTTCAATTACGGTACGTATATGCCTAACCAAATCAAAATTACAAGGAGTATCAACACATCCACCACATTGAACACTATTCGAGTACGACACACTACTATGGTTATTCTGTTGTCTCGGTCGATTTCGTCACAACAGGTATGCTAGTAGTTGTGACAAACACTAATCAAACTATTTATTCATTCATATTTACAGATATGGAATATTGCAATAAAGTTCAAAACTACTATAATTCTGTTATCTATTAGTTCACATCCACGGTACCTCCATGAATCAACTCTTATCACCTCGATCAACAAGATACTTATGTTCCCATGTCGTAGGGCTATTGAACCTTGTACCTATATACTCATCCAATTTGTTCCTTGACTTTTACCTGTTATCATGTAATATGTTCACGCCCTTAGGTGCTCACTGCTAAAAATAACCTGGATCTATAGGCTTCCCCCGCTCAATAATCAGATGATGGACTAAGTACCGGCGAGCCCCTATTACAACACAACTCGGAAACGTGGTGCATCAGTAAGGACGAAATCTCGGGAATCTTGCAAGCTCTCTCCCTTTGAGTCATTCAGTCTAGAAGGGGTACTTTCAAAAATATTGGATGAATGTATAATTGAGACAGGGTATGCTAAGACATGTCCATATTCAAACAATCGATCATTCTACATGAGAATATTCTTGTTGGATATTGCAAACGTTGAAGAATAAAAGTCATTGATGGGGATATCTATCAATATTTTACTTGTGCATTGGGATATAACACACTTTACCGCTCTAAATCCATTGATACGTAACCCTTCGTTGTTGAAGATTTCGAAAGAAAAACATTTACGATGCTATAGATAGTTGGATATGTCAAGAAGAATTAGATGCCATGCAGTCGTTTTTTCAGAAATTGGGGCACTTCAACATACCAATAGATGGGATTCCTCCACGCGGAAGTTATTATTGTTAATCACAGTCTATCCGAACACTAGAAGTTTTGTCCAATAGTGTGCAACATTCTCAGAAGGCCAACAGGAACCCCATCACGAGCACCACCGAACCAGTCAAGTTAGTTTATTGTCTCAAATTTCAGCTTCTAACACAACTTCTCTATTGCGTTGCTCGACTGCTCCCAACAGACCCACATTCCTAGTTCACGTGATTTAATTTGGCCATATAATTCCATCCCACGATTCCATTATTCCAAATACAGCGAGTTAGACGGTACCCATACTGATGAACTGATCTGAGAAAAGAAAAGCAACGCATTACATCCAAGGTTATGCAAATCGCGTATCAGTCTACAGCTTCAGGCAATGTCCTTCTTCACAGACCATTAGCTTTTAACTCATAAAGTTGAAGTGCCTTGGAGATGACTGATAGAAATCATGTCCGCTAGAAAGATCGGAAAGAATATCGACAGCCAAAATACAAATCAGCGACGCAGAGTGGAAAAGAAGAAAATAGGCGAAACTTGAAAAAGAGTTGAACGGTAACTCATGCAAAGTCGCTACTTTGACTGCCATACGGTGTCCAATAGAACATATTGAATTTGGTATCGATGATTCGATGTATGTTGGTCGTAATGGAGAAGATTAATTCGATCTCGTGAGGTCGAGGAGTAACTGGAGAATGATATCACATGTGCATGTCATTAGTGTCGCTTTCTACATTATATGTATTTTTATAATTCAGCTTTCGATATCTTTTCGGTATTTTTCACCATGTACTCTGATCAGCTATGTACCCATCATATAGACAATGTTATAATCATTAATTCATTGCTGTGAGGATGATGTCAGAGTACCAACTAATGATATCCTGAAGTTTACTATTACGATTCGAATACTAGCAACTAGGTACATGAATGACACTTATATTCTCGTATCACATCATCCCAGCCTATAAACTGAAGATCAATGCTTCACGTGGAGCAACAACATTTTGTGCATTTCCGGGACTTATTGCTTTCGAAAGAGCAACGCTGAATAAACAGAGTAATCGGTAACATTAGTCGGAACAGAAACCTTACCACCAAAATATACTCGGTCGATGCTCATCTCTCCAGCTGTAGGGGATACTGTGAGCTCAGATTAACAGTATTGGATTATCTTACCATATACGATATCATTTGCCTTGTGGGACCTGTGGATGTTAGCCATGTTATTCAATGATTTGAGATTGTGCCCTTGTATTGTGCCTTTCCTGTATTTAGGCGGTGAGTCAGAGGTCATTTCATATGTCGCCAAAACCGGTTACTGGAATTGATGCACATCATTGGACAGAAAGCTTCCCGTAGTGGTGTCGAGTGTTTTGCAAAAAAGAATCATATTTCGGTATTTCAACGATGTACAAGGAATGTGCCGTTTATTAAAAGACTGCTCAACATCTCAGTGACCTCGTCATGGGCTGTTTATGCTGTATAGTCTGTCTGTATTATTCATATCCTGACGCATTTAGTACTCCCAGGTTCACAATGCCCCGTTAATGGTTGAGCACTTCTGATGAACGATGTCTTGAGTATTCAAGGCGGAACCGATATGTATCATTTAGCAAGAGTGTTATGTCGACGCCTGGTTGATAAAACCGTCAAATTGTAAACAAAATATTACACTTCTAGAATCATTTTAATGGAGTGAATAAATGAAGAGCTGGTCCATTGGATTTCGATGTTATTTTGTGACTGATGTATGCATCGAAATGACCGCATTGCAATCATCAATCGAGTCAAAAACGTATGAACTTTCAAAATTTGGAATTTTCTCAGGTGACCATAATAGTTACGTGGGCAGCCCCGTTGGGATGTCCCCTGGTGGTCACGGTAGGGTGGCACTCAGAACACGTATGTCGTGATTGAACACAACGAATTGCGTATTACGTAGAACAGGTTCAACAAGTCACTCATGATCATAGGCTATATGCGGTGATGCGCCTCAGATCAGTAACTGAGTGAATATGGCGCTATATAACTGCGGTGTATTATAATGTATCATTATAATCAGTCAGTGATTAAGTTGTGTCAGATCCTATGCGCCATGAACTACGTAAGCTGATAAAAAGTACGTTGATGTATGTGAACAATAGACAACCGTTCTAAGAAGGTTCAATTAAGTTCAAGTTCAATTAATTTTGCATTGCATGAGCATGAGCCCCCGTATAGCAAATGAAACGTTTTCCCTAGATGCACATTTAGCAACAATCAACTTGTAGTTAGATTGTCGATTCGCCCCTGTTACAGAACGGTCAATACGAGACATTATTCACCATAGGTAGAGTGCAGGATATTATAATCCGGGAGGAATATGGATAGGCATGTCTCTACCAATCGCGTTCAAGATGACTGCAGGGCACAAATAGCTCCAACCTGCAATTAAACACGCTTCTCAAGTGCTGACAGTTTTGTGAGGGAAATACGATTGTCGTGAATGTCGGCATTTCAACTCACTTTGGATTTAAATTAAATTAGCCAGTCGTTAGGCACGGTTGTAACAGTGGTAACTTGAAGAGGTTAGTTGTTCTATTTTGTCAGGTAGGCTAGGTTGCGTATTTAGTGGCGGGGACAATGCTGAGGAACAGTTCTCAGTACACAGGTTCCCGAAGGTTTATCACTAATACTTATTGATACACCACAGGATACACAGTGTATCTGTGTCTGGAGAGAACGGACAGCAATGCGCACAATGCGGGATCGACAAGTCACTAACGATCATTGGTAATATTTTCAGATTCGATATCGCTTTGAAGCAGTGATAAAGCTGTGGTGCAATCAAGTCAACCTATGAGTTGTATTTCTTCATGTATGTAAATACGTTCAGTGCTTAGGAGTGGATAAGAATTTGGTACACTGCTGGCTGTACGAAACCACAGTTCACAGAACGTATGCTTATGAAATTAACCGACTTTTCGATAACCAAAGATGTGATTATTCTGTTAGAATGCGTCTAACAATAACCCGAATGTCACATGTAGACCTCTAAACTTACTTTGTTGGTTCGTTTCGATAAAACATTATGTGTAACACTATGAGTGAGTAACCCATTTAGAGCTGCTATAGTGAACGCATATAGCTCGCACTAGTATGTTAGGAAAAAACAACACGGAATGAGGGGAAGCTCACTGAATGTCTTCAGTGTATATTCAGTAATAATGTGGATACTGTTATTCATTTTATTTAATTATTAAAAATGTCCTGGTACCGTTCACCATTGGCTACTGCGGTTACGCTCTCGTAATGCAACAGAGTGTTTCACGTGAAAGGGTGAATGTATTGTTTTTTCCTCCAGACTACCTGAAAATCAGCATATATGTTGCACTTTATTTAATATACCGATAAATCCGATTGCGTAAAGTCGGATTGACATGAAACGAGTGACAATCGTGAGTGCAATCAGGGAAGCAAACATTCCTCACTCGTGGAATCATGTAAATAACGATAAAACTACTCTACTGCTAGTTTTATTCCTCTACATCTGCAATATTCTCATGAGGAATGTATTCCTACTCTCACAATTTCGTGTAAATTCCATTTAATTTGTTCCGGAAAGTGACGAGCGCTGAAATGATGACATTTCTATCTGTCATCATGTATGTATATGTAAATATATATGCCCCAAAGCATCAATCTTTGAATAGCTTTTCATGGAGTGCTCTCAAATCGAGGGACCCAGAAGTATGCTCAATAATCGGATAATGGGCTGAGTACTGGCGCTCCTCCATTGCAACGCAACTCAGGAACGTGGTGATCAGGACAAAGTCATTAACTCTCTCCTTTTGAGTAATTCGGTTGTCAGGATTGCTCTCGGAAAGATTGGACGGGAGTATAATGAAGGTAGAGCATGCTCTGGCATGCTCATCTTTAAGCACAATCGTTTATTCTATGGGTAAGGACGAACAAGATGGTCAATTAATACAGAAAGGTCCATCCTTACTCCTCATTTCACTAAGAAATTATTCCCATAGGAGGAAATAGCTTCCACCCCGACACGAATGCATTGATCGTCATGAAGTTGGGTTCATTCGAATAAACATATCAAATTATAAACATTCACAGTCTATAGTAATGGTTATCATTCCTATAACTTGATTAGGTTTCGTGTTCCGGGTAAAGTGATCAAGTATGTTATTGAACGCAAGTACGCTATCTCTGCGAAACATTATGGTAGAAAAAAATGTTCGACTCCAATCCAATTAAGGCCGGATGATGATAATTTACAGCCAAACTGAAAATAAAAATCGAAGATGGAAAAATGTAATACCTAAAAGTGTTAACGTTATTGATGACACGTGTGACGTCACTGTAACTGTCCCACATTGATAAGAGAGACTGATCGAATGGAACGATGCATGCCCCGACGTTTCCGAAAATAGCTCCTGTAATTATAACTATACATTAGTGAGTACGTCACGTAGTCAGACACAAGAAAACTTGAACATTATGCGATTCAAAAAATGATTGAGATGATTTGAAATTTGGAGAGGAGATGTGGCTCGAATAATCAAAGAACAAAGGTCTACTAACAGTTTATTGCCGATTCAATATCCTCACGCGAGTTGCCAACCTAATATGTTTATATCCACATCCATCCCCGAGCGAAACTGACATATATTTATCAAGCTAGAAGTGATGTTTGTGTCCGTCATGACAGTGCCCCTATTCTTTTAAAGATCAAGTGTATTTCATTCAAAACGCGTGCATAGACAATCATTTACCAATGAACTTATTCGATTTTTATACTCTCGGAGTTGAACCATCGTGTGTGAGGCTTCATGGGTTGATTTATGCTACGGTCATATTAGGGGATTTAAATTCGACTCCCTCACAATAACATTCACACCACCTCAATCAAACTATTGAATATAATTTGATCCCTATACTCACCAACAACGACACCAGAAAGGAGAAGGAACAGAAGAGAAACTGGCAAAGCAGTTTCCTTTCACTCGAGTTCATGTTCTCTCGCGCAAGAATATATGTGCACGGTATGTACCGCACACAGCAGAATATATTGATGGATCCAATTAGGACTTTACATCAAGCATGGGATAACTTCAGTACATGAAACTCTCCTTATAGTGAAGTCAACGCACTGCCTGGTATACGCTACTTTTCATTTGTGATTGATTCAATTCGTTTGCCCTAATTACACGGATGGGAATTACCTATCAGAGTACTCAACCTGATGAAACCGAAGGATGAGGCGGAAGAATGCACTCTAGTAGATGAGTCCGACTGACAGTGCTTCTATGAAGTATCTTGCAATTTCTTGTCGTATAGGCTTTTTACGAATATTTCTGAGAACCTCATACCTGCTCAGTGTACGTAATGTACGTTTTCTTTTAAAAACGTGCATACTCGTGCTGTGCAGTAAACTCACCACAATCACTGTTCAGGTGCCTGTTATGTGTGCTTGTATAAAATATCACGCCATGTATTGCCTTATGGACCATTGACGAAAAGGTTTGATTAATTAATACCTGCTCTTGCTGTACGGGAATTCACGGGTTCTTTCAAAAATATGCATACTCATGATGTACAGTAACTCACTACAATCATTGTTTCGACACCTAGTGGCTATACCTGTGCTTGTATATGACGAATATGTCCAAGAAGCTGATAGATGCTTTCGAGGTACGTAAATGTTCGTGTTCTTCCACAAACTGGTACATCACTCAGCACCCAGTCTTGTTACCTCGTGGTTACTTATGCTTGTATGAAATAGCATGCCACATCCTGTCGCATATGCTTCTGATGAATATGTCTAATAACATGACACCTGTTCTAGTGTAAGTAAGTACGTACTCATGCTTACCATTGAACTACCTAGTTCCCTAACATACCCTCATTCGGAGACCCCTGGGTTCTGTTATCGACACTTCGGCTGGTGTACTCGACATCCAGTAAATTACCATCAGGGAGGGGTCCACTAATTGCCTCTCGGCTATTCGCGCCTACGATAATGAGCCTGTATTGAACACTTCACGTGGAACAAAGTGATGAAGAACGTTCATCGACGTTTAATTTACGTGTGCCCTATGGTGAACACATCTTCCCTCCATGGTCCAGGAATTGAGTGTGCGTGTTGTTGGTAAACTAACGACTGTAACAAGTCACATCGAGATCCATTTCAAGTAATAATAATAAATCAGTCGGTTGCTAGATTGTCAGTTTCTGTAGATAAGGATGCTAACCCGTTACCGCCCGGGCGGGACTATCCAGACAAGGCTTACGCAGTACAATGGCCAGTAGCTCACTTGGGGCGCTCCTATAGCTGACCATTCAATAGCGGATGTCATGCCCCGATTCCCACGTAACCACTCGGCCCAAGTCTCGGGCAACTACATCAGTTTCGAGCGGCGCGTGACACCGAGAAGAGCTTCTCTAGCCTACGTGATACATCGGGCAGTATTGGGCTAATGATCGAGACTGAAATGTTGGGAATTTCCCAACAGTGATAGGCAAATGGCTAATGTCATCCGAGGAAATATGATTATGTATAGAGCGCGCTGGCTTTTTTGGCCTTTAATAATGATGTACTACAGTTTTTATTAGTTTCAAAATTT
>JAUOBX010473861.1:0-10282 GCA_032360705.1 Eupentacta quinquesemita
GAAATTTGTCCATGGATTGTTCCACTAGCTACCTGCTGGTTCAGTCTGTGTTCGCGTGTTTATCCCGAGTAACTTTTGACACCACGTTATCATCATAACACTAAAATGGAGCCGTCAACCTATTCATCAGAAAAATTGGACCTTACGTTTGAGGCTATTCGGAATACACAACTTTGCATGTGGCCTAAGCCCTTGGTAGAACATGAAGTGTTCCTTTACCATCCATAATTCAGATTAATTAACTTACCGTCCAACCGGACGAATCATCAGTGGTATCGCAGAAGGCTTCGAATGGCTCAAAATATCCTTCAGGTTTGATATAGATAACCCCGCTAGAGTTACTGGATGAGCGTTGATCATGAACCTCCTTACAATCCCGCGGATACTCGGATTGTTGATAGAAGAAATAGGACGAATCTGTTCATGGCAGATGATGGGAGAAAAGATGGAATGGGAATGAATGCCATCGAAGGTCTGAGGATTACATGGAGGTTCCCACCGGAAACACACTCGCTTAATAGAAAGACTCTGTAAAAACCAGCTGATGACATTCCGGATAACACTGTCGTGAGATGTTATCTGTACTTTGGACAACAGTAGTAGTTGATTTAATAAGATGCGAATTGTAGCTGTGAATAATCAAAATATATTACCAACAACACGTGAATAATAATTAGACTGCTAAAAAACAGGAATTTGTATTCAATTATTTGCCACTTTTTTCTTCAGGGAGTTCTATCATGGAGTGGAGAATGGCCTAGGGAACACAGTCGCTGACTCGCACACAAACGACTCCCGGATTGGAACACGGGAAGCCACATACAGAGCTGTTTAGCGGATCAAACCATATGCGGGAAAGAGGCTACATAGTGAAGTCTCCACCCACGTCTGTCAGATAGGGACTTGGAATGCAGTCCCTGGAGCAGCAACTGTTCACACCTGCCTCAAGAGCACTGGGGACTGTTCGAAAAAGGAGAGGATTTTCGGTGTATGCTTCACGATAAATCTAGTAAAGCAGTAGGTCCTGTATATAATTCATACGTTTGTCACTATACGCGTTGCGAGTGGCGTTACATTTATTACCTGACAGTTGTAAACATCAAACGGCTGCAAGAATAGGCATTGCATATTCATGTCTGGATCATTGGCTATTTTGATCGAGATACCCGATTTATTCTCTTTGTGTTCCGGTATGTTACACCGTGACCGAGCTGATAAGGAATTCAGTTAAACATTTAGACACTTACCGACTGATGGGCCACTTCTGTCATTAGTGTGCTGTCCATTCTGGAAGCCAAATTAGAATAAACGGTGAGTGAATACAACTGAAAACGTTTCTCACTCTTCCGTTTTCACGTGATCGATTTAGCATGAAATATGTGTACACAATTATACAATTTGACCAACGAGCACTTCTCCCACGACATGTGACAAACACACAAGGTATCTTGTCGGCCCTGATTCCTTCTTCTTCCAAATGAGACTTGTTGCAGGTCCAGGGGGTATTCGATTAAGAAGTTACAGAATTTTGGAAATATTAACTTCTAAAGAAACAAAATCTGCAAAAACTAACTCAATACTTTTTAACAAAGCAATTGTTGCGTCTTAATTAAGTATTGGTTGGCCATGAACACTTAACTTCTGGTGAGCAGATGACTGGTAATTTTATTTTATTTCCGGGCCATTCAGTTCCCGAGATGAAATTTTCCATTTTCCATTCCAATTATTCCTTATATAGGATTGTAGGTGCAAATAAATTGTAGGCAATTAGGTGGAATAAAACAGCTCTCTTTCGTTTCAAGGGGACAATCTAATTGTTCGGAGTCCTGAAAAAGAAACGAAATCTCGTTCAGACGGCAATTCATTCATTCTCACCGAAAACTCTTTCGTTATAACCTAGTTCGCAATGAGTTTTGTTCTTGTTTTACTACATCACATTGTTAACGTAGGCGCTGAAGAGTTGACTCTCATCTCAGTTCAAATGTACGTGCAACAAGTTCACCTCGCAACAATCGCACTGAGTCAGTGAAAAATTTGATGTGTTCCAAGATGAGTGGTTGCAGTAAGTTCACTACGAGAGTTAGGTTAACATTTAGGTTTAAATAAATTCAAAATGCCAATGTATAACCCAGATGGTGCATCCGGATGCGCCCGGAACAGATAGATATCTGCGAATTATCGCTGTCGAATTCTCTTCTCGAATAGTGTCCATAGCGTAATGAGACAGTCATGTTAAAATCCTGCTCTGACAAGCACCGACGTTCATTCGAGTGCAGTTTACAAGTGCTGCCTTTTTCCCACACAGGCAATGAGCGGGAAAACGAATTATTCGAAGATATTCAGCGACGTTTCCGTGCGGCCCTGATTTATTACACGATTGACTATTCATATTGTAACCGAAAATGTGACACAGTACTGCAAGTTTCAAGTTTCATTTCGATGATGCGATCGATTTGACATGAGTGGAATCGACATCGACGATGGACTGATTTAAAATGTGTTCAGTTGTTTGAGAATGACGCATTGTTCATGGCCAAGTATCAAAATTAAGCTATACAGTAGGATAGGGGTAGAGTTGTGAAATTGTATGTGTCGGCCTACGTTTCCAATAGTAATGCTGAACAACAAAGTATTGCTTCAAATGTGTTGCTCGATCCGTCGCTGATGATTCATTCCTTAGAATGTATGTTAACCTACGAATGCTACATTTAGGAATCACTCAACCGTTGGGTCATCCGTTAGTAATACCTCGCAAATACAATAACGTTTTGGAAACATTCTAACAAGTTTCGCAAATATTTCGAGATATATTTTTTCGATGAATAACGCATCAGTTAGGAAAATGTTGTCGGAACATTTTACTGAACATTTCGACAAAGCATTTTGAAAACATTTTGAATAACTTCTAAGAGTATTCTAAACATGTTTTAGTGGCGAAATAATCGCGACGAAATGAGCTTCAGTTATGTTAGTGTTGTCAAAATATATTATATTATCGTTTTGTTCCGCAGGTCAGCTGTTACTCTTAAAGTTGAAATAATATAGAATTGTTTGGAAAATACTTTCTCAAAACATTTGTGAAATGGTATGGAAACGTTTCCGTAACATTCATGTAACTTTTTTTCAGAGACATATAGGAAGCATGTGCGATAACGTTTCGTATTTGTTGGAGTTTACGTGCTAGTGTTTTTACGTCCACTGAATCAAATTGTCGGTTTCTCATATCGTTTTAATCAATATTGCAATTTACCGGTACCACAAAATTCAAATGATTAGTCTTTCTATGTTACAATTAATGTATTTCCTTGCTGATGACTCGGATAATGATAAAGCGCTTAGCAATTGATTGAATAATGCTTGTGATGATCAACTATAATAATCAAACATACGCAATATGCGATATTTCCTAAGAAGGGATATATTGTTCTGTGGAAGGGTGTATTCTAATGTACACAATACACCAGCACCTCTTGCTACCTGATTGGTATCGCCAAACGTGTGAAATATATTCACCCCAAGAAGATGCAAGTCAATATATGCACCGAGATACTTTATATACTGTCAACTTGACATATGGGTTTTGCTGCTCAAAACGATTTCTGGGTAATGAAGATCATATACTGGGTCTTGTCGAACTTGTCGAGAAAGTTGGCAGCAAACCAGGAATCGGATTGAGCTAATTCAGCACAATTCGTCCCATCTCATTGAAATGTTAATCAATGCTATCTTAGTAGAGTAACCAGGGCGGAAACTATATTGATGGCTTGGTAAAAAATGTTGTTAGTATCTGGAAATGTATATAGGCGATTGAACATGATTCTTTCAAGCAGATTAGAAAAGCATGACATTATTATTATTATTATTATTATTATTAGAAATTGGACGATAGTTACCGATGTCTTCTCCGTCACAATTTTTGAAGATGGGGATTATTTTGGCTGTTTTTAGTTGATCAGGAAAGAAACCGGATGTAACAGACAGGTAAGGTGTAACTAATTTGACAATATCTGGTCAAAATGTATCAAGACCTGCACTCTTTTCATCCTTCGATAATTTTGCAGCCACTTTTGCGACTTCATCTATGCTGACTGGGGAAAAAAACAGAGATACTGGGTTTGCCTGACCCAGATACGAGTCAGCAGAGGTTGCAGAGCTGACGTTCGCAGCCAATGTGTTCCCGATATTGGCAAAGAAACTAATAAATGCAGTGGAGATAACATTTTCATCTGAGACAGCATTTTAATGGAATCATGAAGATCATTATAGACTTCCTTCTTCCCAGTCCATTATTAATTAAGTCCGAAGTGCATTCTACATCACTTTTCTTACTATTAAATTGATGGAAGTGATAGTTCTTATTTGAGATGCAAACGATGTGATTCAATTTATCGCGATATTTAGAATAATCAGATTTGTTTATAACTCTAGGGCTCCTGATGGAACGCCAGTAAAGCTTGTTTTTTCCTGGGGTTTCATAGATTTAGGGATTCCAGGAGTAATTTTGTAATCTCGATACGGAGAAAATGAATTATGTATGCCCGTTAAAGTCTCAAAGAACTTATGATAGGCCATGCTAGTATTGTTTTCATCTAGAAAATTGCTGCCAGTGAGCATTATAAATATTATCGTTCCTTGATATTGGTCGATTGGCTATGATACGTCTCTTTATAAATATTGATCACTGATGTCAGTCACTTGAACACCATTTGCTATTTCAGTATACTGATCCAACATTGAAGTGTTGGTTAACGTATTTTCGACTACAGTTGTAGGGTTGTCAGTCATTCGTGTTGACTTAGTGATGGTTTGGGAGAAACCATGAGCTAGCACATTGTTTATGAATCCCAATGACATTCCACTCAACGTGTTAATATTAAAACCACCGAGAATGGAGCAGTCCTTCTTCTCGTGAGCAATTGCCACAATTGATTTGTACATATGATTACAGAATTCTGAGTACCATTGGGAGGACGATAGAGAAAATACTTACTATGAATTGCCTACATCACGTCTAAGTGCAGTCCATCTCACCTATTGCTAAAAAAACTAGTCTGGCAGAACGAATACTCGTCTAAAGCCGATGTGAAGTCTACAAAACCGTGCAATTCGTGATATCGCTATGGCTGCTCCACGAACCAATAGTTACCAGTTATTCTCTGGCTCGAATATTCTCAAGCCTAAAGATGTGATCACCTCAACCGTTGCTTCAGTTACAAGCATATACATGTTCAAATGGTAATTTACCAGCTAACTACAATCCATTTTATTTAACAAACCAATTTATTCACAGATATAGTACTAGAAAGGTAGAAGACAATCACCTTATCTGAAAGCGAAGCGCCAACTGAGCATCGAATATATAGATCTAAGTCTGCATGCGACTGTGAAATCATGCACGAGTATTCGATGTTTAAAGCACATATTTTCAAGTTTCTCAAGCGTTCGTATAACACCTTAGTCTCAAATTGACATGAATTCTTCTTTCCTATTTTGAATTATTCTAGCTACGCATTTTAGAAGCTACTGTGTGTATCATTCCAGTTCTAAATAAGCCTGTAGGGTTTCCAGGTTGTTCCCTTCGACAGTGTTCTATACTTCTTGTATTTTGACATGCTGTTTTGTACTGTCGCTCTATTTTCATTGTAAAAAAATCAAATAAATATATGAAATATATGAACTTGTAATGATGTTTTAGATTGCTGTACAGATTATATTTGATGTCCAATGCATGAGAGCTTTGACTTTCTTTAAAAGTTCTAAACGGATTCACATTGCAACACGAAGTGGAATTACATAACTAGTATAATACCATTGTTCTCAGTTCGACAACACATTTTGAAGAAGCATGCATGCCTATCGTCATAAGTAGCTATTTAAATACTATGGAAAATGTCGCAGTTTAACTCTCGTTGCCGATTCATTCAATCCAACATGCTAATTTCCTTTCTACAGAGCTGAATCATTAGTTTTATGTTGTACCGACCATGTTACGTTGTTATCGGAATGTCGTTTTAATTGACCGTACATACGAACTATCATACTAATAATAATAATAATACTATCTCGCACTTGATATAGCGCTATATTAAGTCACTGACTTGTCTAGAACGCTCTTGAGATATTACCCTGGTCATAGGAAATGGTACGCACTCCGACAATCCCGGAGAGTAAGTGGCAGCAGCTAATACAGCGCCTAGTTGTACGCAATTCCCTCACAGGTTCCCAACAACGCATTGGGTGAGACGAGGCTATGGAGATAAAGCATCTTGCCCAAGGACGCCCGGCGTGAATCGAACCCACGATCCTTGAATCACGAGTCCAGTGCTCTACATACTATGGCGTGGTGAAATACTATTTTTTCTCAAAATATTTGTATTCGAATACTGGCCAAATCTGACGTGTTATCTTGAAATTACCTTACGTTTGAAAATGTGAGCATTTGAGTCACCAGTTTGTGTAGATATTCCGGTGAAACTCGTAAATGAACACGCGCTTCAGTCAGGATAGTCAAACGCCGAAGCGGATCGTGGCCTTATTCCCCCTAAATAAATAATTTCATTTTCAATTTAATATATTTTTCGAGAATTTACACGATATGTCTCATGGTAGTATTTATTGTTGAGTGGAACTCTAATTTGACCATCGATCAGCGCGTGCAGTGCATGAGTCAGCGTATTGCAAAGCTAGATGCATATGAATAAGTTGGTGAATATCATCAGTCAACGGAGTATATTTCACATATCAGGAGCAATAAATTTAGACAACTGCACTAACCTTTTTTTTTGAGTAACAACAGTTTCACGTCAATATCCAAACCAGATGTCATAAAAATAATCTGGGAAACATATAGCTATCATTAAAGATGGGGGAGAAGAGGCAGCAAAAATACCAGCGATCACATGCGAAATTATCATCATATCAAATTTATAACCAATATGAACAGGAAGACTATTGGTAAGTTGAGAAGATCATTCTATATAGTCAAGTAAAATAGAGCATATACGTTTAATGAGGACATTGCCAAGATGTGACGTGGCAGCTCGGTACAGGGAAGTATAGCCATTTTGATGAACCGAGAAACAATATATCAGGTTGTTATTCAAGGGGACTCGTTGTCGATTTAGCGGTGGAATCTTGAGGATGCTCTAAAGTTGTTTAATACGACGAAACTTATATTTCTCCAAGATTGGAGGGTGTATCGAAATTTAGGTGGACACGAGTGGCTCGTCAAAAATATTAATGCATGCTGTGCAGTATTTTATAATTGGAGAGCAATATATTTAGTGTTATGGACAGCTAAAAATGTAAAAATGCTAACACATTTTCCTAGTCTGCCATGAATTATTAAATAGAATGATATGTTCTATATGATGATAATTTATTGGAAACAACGGGGATGCATTTTGTGAGTCCATTGCGCAAAAATAGGTAACTTGTGAAAACTTGTGAGCAACGGGTCACACATTAATTGTCTTAACTCATATTATAACATATGTTAAACGGAACAATAGAATGAGAAACTTATTATTCGACTCACTACTTTCTGTATGGCCAAAAGACCCGTTGTCCAGAAAAGAAGGAGACATTTCAATTATGTCAGAGAAACTGTAGTGCTCATCTTGAAACTGATGGTACTATCTTGTCTGCGCTCACTTCAGTCACTTGTTATTACTCGTTCTCTTCCTCGTCGAGGTAGGTATGGGTGTGACAAGGATGAATGCGGGACTTGACAGAACATGATGTCTATGAAAGTGGATTGTTACGGGTACTCCGAGTAAGCTGGAGTGTTACATCAAATAATATAATATGTCAGCACAATCAGCACTACCGGGGTATTGTTCTGTCACTCTACGTGGAATAAATATCTCTCTCTCTTAGGTTAGGGCAATATGTATACATTGTCTTATAGGAATAAGAGAGCGTGGATAATTTTTGTTGAACGTTCTCACGTTATGTCCTATCGTGTATCTATACTTGTTTTGAATCGGCTGAATGGTTTCCTGCGAGCACAGTACTGGCAAGTCCATCGTTGTTGCAACAGTCAATTGTTAATATTGCACGGCATTGCCCAAGTATGTGTATGACATTGCCTCGCATGTATTATCCTCAGTAGCATCCATATGCGTGCAATATGTTTATGTATGATTTGCTATCGAATACATTCAAACAATAATTATAGCTACATATCGGCCTACCTAGAAGGTTAGCATTTGTCATGCAATAATGAATAATTCGGAATATAGTGATTAGCATCGCATCCACAACTCATCAACTACATGGACAAAGGACGACTTCACCATTCCATTTCCACACTCTACGATTTTCGTAACATATCATGATGTTGCACGATTATAAAATAATATATCTTAGATTCTCTTCCACGAACGCCAATGGCGTCGTAGATGAGCGCATGCGTACGAATTCACACGCCCAACTATGCAAGAATAATATCCATGTAGGCTAGTGTATATGTCTACAGAGTGAATACAGTGGGGACTAGAGATGTTGAATGTCGACAAAATGTTGTTGTTAGATCCAAAGAATACCTGTTGAATAACAATAACCTACTCCATAGTCGTACGCTATAGCATAACTATGTGCCCAGGTACAATGTATAGACCCGGAGGCCTGAAGCACCACGCACACATCCAATGCATATATATAGCAATAGTTGGGCCTCGGTCACACAACAACGATTTCGTGTCGTGCGACGATCCAAATGCATTTCTGATGGAGCCGGCCGCACTGCAACGATAGCGTATCGTTCTGCTATCCGATGAAAAATATCGTTTCGTTCAATCGCTCACAAGAGCGATTTTCGTCGTTGAGCTACACGATTTTTTACTCGTCGTCCAATCAGCAGCACTGTTTACCTATCCAAAGTTTCGTCCATGGTAACCGGTTACAACAAGCTTATGGCCAATCCATACCCGAGCGACCAAAATGACCGATTTATAGAATTTGTTGGGCAATATCTAGCCTTTCACGAGAGAACCAGGAAGTATACAATAACAATAGAAAACGAGACATCAAATATCACTGCAAATGTGGAAATGTTAGTTAATTTAATCAGTTTTTGTCAGCATGGCATCGAGTCAGGCTTTCTATATAACGTTAACTGCACACACTGTATGTAGCCAAGTGCTATGGCCTAACTTACGTCGCAAAATAGTATTTCCTAACTTCATGGATCAGCGTGTTGTAATTTTTGCTAGCAGATTAGGATGTAACTTCTTGCGAAGAATAGAAAACACAGTAGTAATCTGACCGTATAAAGTTGTTTGGACCCCTCGCTAATTCCTGTTCTACCAAATTGGTGTCCAACTTTCACATTCACCTTCAATCAACTCAGCAACTCATCACTCTTTGCAGTGGAAGTTTCGCCCCAACTGTAATTCGTTTTGAACTTGTCGGGTGGAACGAGCATATTTCAGGGGATTCAGGACCCGGCGAGCTTGCCTTCCTCACTCGCAATTGTTAATCGGGTGAATCTCAGTCATGAAGAAAACTTGTCTAAAGCAGCAATTCACAAATCATGGGTTTTCTGACTTTCAGAAACTGCATACCAGCAGTTTGAATTTGATTCGAACGTTTGACTATCGGGAAAAGGTTTTTATCACCACACACGGCAGCATTTGGTCAAGGATGACTGTACTGTTGCATTATGGTTATAGAACACAAGATTGTGATATGGTAGCATATGAATACCGTTGCTTCTCTGTACAGTGTTCGGGTCAAAGTACCGGTGGTGAGTTGAATAGCAAAATGACACGCTGTCTTCAAGACATGATGGTTCTTTAATGCTACAGTGGATGGGCAAGAACATATCACTGGATGTTTCTAGCAAGTCTAATCCACTTCTTCAACCTTCTGAATATTTTACTACTAGATTGTTCACGTGTTCGGGTTATGGTACCCCCAGTATATAGCCTAAGCTTTACTAACGTAGCCCTGCCGAAGCTGACACTGTAAGAGTAACAAGTAACGTTACTCATCATTCAATCCATTCAGCATAAGCCCATATAGTGTGGGATCAAATACACTGTGTCGATGTGTCATGTGTGCCCACTTGGTACTGTGGTGTTGGTTGCATCAGCAGCAGCACTAACACTTAGACTTTACAGCTGAGATAGAGCACGAATACTGCAATCAAGCCAACGTTCAGCAGTTCAACTGCCCTACTTGAGCTTTTTATTAGTGGAAAATAGTGTGATGAATCATCTGTATGTTGCCGTCTGACATATTTTTTCTTTTCATTACGGCAATGCTCATTAGAGAGGGG
>JAUOBX010473972.1:0-10282 GCA_032360705.1 Eupentacta quinquesemita
GGGCCCCCCCCCCCCCCCCCCATGGCGGAAGGTCTAGACACGCCCTTGAGGACCGGGCGATCGCATCTGCGGCAATCTCGATTCGGTATTTGGACAGGAACTATGGCTCTGCATCACTCCTCATCTATCTTATACCTACCACGCCCCCTCTATTCTGCAGATTGTCCCGGTGCCTCATGCCGAGATTTGAAACAATGGCCGATTTTTTATTCCTTGCTGAAGGTGGAAGGAACCTATATGCAGCGCGTGCGCCACTACTTGTCTAGACGATATTATTTAAGAACGCAAGCATGTAACAAATTGGTACACAGAGAGGAAGAATCTTATTTGATTTTGTTGTTCGGTCGGGAGAAGGCAATCCTCGAAATGCTTGTCTGCACGATAGTTGAAGAAGGCAAGCATGCAACAAGTTCACAAACTAGGTGTGGTCAGGTCATCGTCGTGAAACTTTGTGAAGATTATAACTATTGAATATGAATGTGTATATACAGGCTTCGTGTTGATATGTAGGTTGGATATAAGGGGTACATAATCCCTATCAAGTGGTCGAGTTTCAATACCATATGGTCAATTCCATGATAAGGTCATCATCATACAAAATTCAAACACTTTGAAAATCCAAAATGTTGATTATTTCAGTGAATATCATGTTTGTAGTTTCCAGAAAAGAAAAAAATTAACGAATTACCATTCTGGTGTGAAAAGAGAGGTACCAACATGCCAAATTGTGTAGTCTTATTAAGCGATCGCGTCTAAATAATGTATCAAAATTATTGTGGGTAATTTAGCAAATTAGATATCGAATATTCCTAACTATTAT
This sequence comes from Eupentacta quinquesemita, assembly GCA_032360705.1. Classification (NCBI taxonomy): domain Eukaryota; kingdom Metazoa; phylum Echinodermata; class Holothuroidea; order Dendrochirotida; family Sclerodactylidae; genus Eupentacta; species Eupentacta quinquesemita. The sequence continues at coordinate 821 of JAUOBX010473972.1, forward strand.
GTGCTGATGTTGTTACATATAAAAATAGTATCCGATTTCATTGGAGAATTTTTTTAGAATTGGGGAACGTCACGCGAGTCACAAAAATGGATGATAAAGTTAATTTACTTGGGGGCCAATTGATATTCTGTCATGGGCAATGGTGATTCTAGTGAATGAACAATAATTAAATGACTAATATTTCTTCATAGCTACTTCCATATTCTAGAAAATTAACCCTTAGTGACTGTCACGCGAGTCGCGTTTTGTGGAAAATGTCACAAAATTCCATCTTTTTCGGCCCAATCTAATGTTAAGAGTAAAGTAATGTGAAAATGATGTGTGTATCAACATAACTGGGTGTATGTTATGGTGTACACCTATTTTTAGGAAGGTTTCTCCATAAAGTAGCTATTTATACAAATTTCCTCTAAAACTCCCTCAAATCCAACTGTCACGCCGAAATTCCCAAAGAAGTCCATTTTGGACACTTTCTAGACTGATAAATGTTATACAGTATCTGTATTTCACTCTGCAAGATCTATGCCTCCAGTTCACTTCATTTGGTCTAGAACTATCAGAAAAGTGAACTTGTCACAACACGCGAGTCACGTTGAGTTTTTCGTCCATATCGACCCCAATACCCGAGGTATGAATATTTGTTCGCTATTGCTGTAAGCATCGAGGCATACCATTACTGACTACATGAATGAATGTACCCAGGTAATTCCTTAATTCTTTTATGATATTGAATATAGATGAATTTGAAATGTCACGCGAGTCACTATGGAATTGACCATATGAATACAATTAACAGTTTTCTACAATGGTAGAGGCAGGTCGTCCAACCAGCTAAGCTAAACATGTGATGAGCCTTAGGTAAAGGGCCATTGACTGGGTGTTCGGGGGCTCATTATATGGAATACCACAAAATCTTGCATCTCCTACAAATTTGGTTGCACAGTGCTGATGTTTTGTCATAATGATGGTCTTACAGGCATACCTCGGTATTGGTCAATAATTTAGGGCTCGAGGCCCAATCATGGGAACCCACTCAAAATGCTTCATCTAGAGCTCATTATACGAAATAAGTCTCGTATCAAATTTTGTTGGACAGTGCTGATGTGCATACCTCCGGGATTGTTAGTAATTTGAGGCCCGAGGGCCCATTATGTGGACGGACTCAAAATGCTTCTCCTCCCACAAATGTTAGTGCACAGTACCTTGGGGTGTTCAGGAATTTTTGGGCCAAGGTTCCTCTTTATGAAATGTCAGTATGGGATGGTGTTAATACAACACCCAAGGTAGAGAGGATACTGTAACTCCAATTGTGACTAAAACATCCTATTTGGAATAACACAAACTGAAAATCATCAAGTCAAAAATAGAGGGGGGGGGGGGGGCGCATGCCGAACAAGTCCCATCACCAGCCTACATGACCATAAACGCCTAATTGACATGCCCCAGTGGTTTTATGCATTGGGCCACCGATTCCGGAAGTGACATATGACCGACCGTTGTTCAGGATTGCTGTCAACTACCATTCGGCTAGGCAAGAAAGCTGTTGAACACATCACAAGTGTAAACAGCGCCAGAAATACTAAACTAAGCAGCAAGGAATCACACCACATGGTTGTGGTCTCGTTTCTATGATGAGAAGTGTATGATAAGTTCCTTCGATGATCATGACAGGATGCGTAGTGATTCCTTGTTGCCTGTAACAATGAGCTAATATTGATATGCAGCCCGATTCTGAAGCACGGAGTTTCTAAAAGTTTCGCATAGTTGACATGGCTATCGGGACCGTATAGTCAACACCCACCGAGTCAGTGCGAATCTGATAGTGACACCGTTTCCGCAAAAAACAGCAAAACTAAGAGCAGCAGTCCTGTAGCAGGCGTCGCCCAGAAGGGTTTGAAATCGATCGGACGATGCGCCTGCTAACGCAAGTTTGTGCGGTCACGGCTACACCCCCAAATCCACAGTTGCTAAAACGCAAACCGAGTCGATGCTTAATTTTCATACCGTTTATTGTGATCGAGCACACTCACTTGTTTAACATTGGTGAGAAACAATGGACATAAATAAATTAATAATTCAGGGCGATAATGGTTGCGACAAAGAGGAATATCGGAGCGGATGTGATGGTGGACGACGCGGAGTCGCCAGCCTGCTTCTCGGTAACGTCGACGGGCTTGGCAACCGGGGGTGCGTCTTTCTGGACTGGCATGGTGACGTCATCGAGATTGTGGACCAACTGTAGGGAAGATGAGTAAGGTGGTGATAGAATCGTGACTGGAGCAATTTTTCAGAAATCCCCTGGCACCACAATATTGAAGTGTTACTAGGTTCCGAAAACCGCGAATATCACTAACAATTCGGTAGTAGCACTGACTGGCAAAACCACGTGATCGAACCAGTATGGCAGTAGAACAGAATTCAGATGTGGATGAGCAGTACAGCCCTGTCGATGACGTCTGGGAAAACGTTCTTGGCAAGGAAATAGTAAATATGGGGCAGGGACCATGCGATATAGTGACGCGATCATGTGGTAGGGGGTAGTGAATTCCTGGGTGTTCGTAAGATCACAGACCTAACGCGTGCATAGGAATAATTGGATGAAGAATAACGCAGGCCTACCTCAACTTCTGGAACAATGCAGTCATAATGCTCTTTGGAGTAGGCGTAGCCGTTCATGCAGATACATTCCAAATAGATCGGGTCGTGGGTGGCGGTGATCGGGCATCCTCTCGATTTCATAGTCACGGTGCTCAGTTGTTGCTTCTTGGCATTAGTCTCCAGGTCCCGTCTGTCGCGCGTGAGGAGGTCCATGTCGTTGTTAATGTCTCTTCGTTTACGCTGGGCCGGAACGAGCTGTGAAATTGAAAATATTGTGAAGACAATAGTTTCGAGGAAACGATGATTTGTGTGGAAGCAGGCCGATATGTTAATTGACGGCATCGCAGGTCTGTTGCACAACCCTCGTTGCACATATGCGTTCGCGTATGAGCACAACGTTTGGTTTCGCTCGATCATGCACATACGAACGAATTCCAGCCTCATCCGAAAACTATGTTCATTGATGGTATAAAAGGGCGTCATGTGGTAGAGCATGTATGTTCATCAACATTAGAATAATACAACTGTTGGTTTAGATGTCAGTGTCTGGTCCCCTTACCCGAAATACGGTTGTGATCGTATAGTCCCTGGTTCGTGCAGACAGAGCCTTGTTGACGAATGTGATGGTATAGAGTTCGTCGGACCAATCGTAGCTAAAGGTGGACAAAGTCTGCAAAGAAAATTAGGGCAGAATGTTGCATGTAGGTTATCAGAGGTGGCGCCAGGATTTCACCAGATGAACTCTTTTGAGAATTCGAGGCTCACGCAACCCCGTATTTTCCTTCTGCAGTTCGTGAAATGCGTCTTCTACCAGCTTGCCCTAGGCTGATGTGATTTCACGAACGCCCGGCCCTCTGGGCTACGTCACTGGTCATGTTGCCATTCTAGTTTGAACCAGTTATGGTATCCGGAAAGGAAAAACATAATAGAATGTGCATTGACAAAAACTGGGATGCATACGTATATAGGGGAACACATATTTTGTCACTGAAATGCGAGGTTCTTCTCACTAGATATGGAATAGTTGCTACATTCAGCAAGACATGGTCGGTTCAATTAGTTACCTGACTGGACGGAGTTATGTTGTCTGCCACCAAGTCTACTCCAGTGGACATCGTGAAGGCGAAATCTTCATGAACGTAGGCCGTGTAACTGTCGCCGGCTGGCGCAGAGAAGCAACCCTGGTAGTATAATGAAACAATAATGTAATGTAATATATCAGCAACACTATGTTCCTCAATACTAACGTAATTAACTGTAAAAACGTGTTGACACCTGCCTATAATACTTGTAAACATGCCGGGTGTGTGCCAAACTTGAACGCAAATATCGAAACACCCTCACTCGTAGAATAAATATAACTTGCTATTGCACTTCTTTTCCTCACAGTGTAGATCCTGCCGCCCAGTTTTTGTTAGTTAAAATATGATGGACTATATACCCAGGGACCGATCAATTGATGCTGTCAGTAACTTAGTCGTGAAATATTTTCTTGATCGACTGCAGCAATATGGTAGTTGTAGGGGTGTGAAGTTTAGGGATTGCAGCAATTAAACCTCGGATAGTTATTGGAACAGGATATTACATATTGGCATTTATATAGCGCTTGACACTACTGTCCTTCCCAAATGAAGTTACGCACACAACTAAAACGGGGTTCGAGAGGCTCAGCAGGGCAATCCTACATATTTGCGGTTTCTTCGCGGTCTAGTTATACTTACGTCCGGGTCATTCTGGTATTGTTCTCCGATGCAGACCATAAACAGCATTAATTCGAGTCCCACCTGGGACCTCAAGAATTGTGGGTAGAATTCGAGCTCGATTGTGACAGTTTCGAGGTGAGAGACTCCTGGTCTGTAGCCACCGACGAGATTAACGGAGATGTCGTCACCATATACCTGCGTCACTACCAGCCTGGAAAATACAAGGTGGATAGATGATTATTCGAAGGGAATGATAACGCAGCACGTCACTGAAGCACCAAGAATACTACGATTAGAGAGATCTGGTAAGATGTAGGAAAGAATTTTAGTTCCATCCAAGTGCACATTTGTACCGTTCCGTTACCAGAGTTGAGACCGGTCTGAGTTATTTACTGTCTTCGGTTGAGACTAGCAATTCCAGGCGACGAGTAGAATATGGTGGTAGATGAGGCAGAAATATTACAATTTGAATAGTCTGTCGCAAAATATGTGCGAGCGTCAATTAACGAGCTATTTACTTGCTATTTATGTTAGTCGAGAAATCATGTCCTAATACATGGTAATGGACCTAGCAATATCTGGAATTTCCGAGGGTAATCTATGGTATTACGTACCAGGGCTTGTCTTTTTCAGAATCCGTGAGCTGAACAGTAGTCTGTAGCGTAATTTCGTGGGAAACTACAGCATCTGGAATCTGGAGTAGTTCACAAGTATCATAGCCAACGTCTGAAGCGTTGTCACATCTGTACGTCTCGAATTTGAACTGGAAGTTACCTGAAAGAGAAAGGTTGGTTGAACTCGTGGGGAAATATATATACAGGGGGGAAGGTCGGGGTCCTCTAGTGAACGATCTTACCAAAGGCACTTGCCATCATAAGAAACAGCTGTTCCGAGACTCTAAACCCCAAACGCGTGCGCCACTGTGGGAGATGGGGTTTTTCGGCTGAACGCAACACATGATAGGAAACCTGGTAGTGAGGGCCGACATTCAATGTTGTTTTGGGAATGGGGGATTTTTTTCACAGCCTACCGACACAGGCATATGTTGTCCCGAGTATATACCATGTAAATGATGCGTTTGTTGCGTGAACAATCAATTGCTCCTAACGTATTGAGGGTGCGTACTAGCTCGGCGTGTCTTGAAGACTCTTTCTCTGTACGAATTGTGGGATTATAACGATTTTTTTTATCGGATTGTAATCGACAAGAAGTGTCATCGAGGCCACATATTCTACGGATCCTGGGGTATTGCGTCACGAAGAATGGAACCTGACAAAGTGAATCTTCGAGGGATTATGGGAAATTCTACTGAATTTGTATCGAACTCTCTACACAAAACCTCGATATGATTTTCAGAGGAAGAAAAGGCAATGCGATAGAATATCGGTGTAGTAGTGTGACTGGGATTTTACCTGTTGCGTCAATGGGCATGTTGTTACTAACGCTACCCTCGTCTACGTTGAGGACCATCCAAAACTGCCACAACTGGGTGCACTGTCCGGGGAATTCGATGTATTCGCAGACTGGAGTGTTAACCAGGTCCAGGTGCTCAGCCTGTCGACCTGCCGCTGTAAGGTGGTGAATATAGAAAATAGTTGGTTTATCCGTTCGGAGCCGATTGCTATAGCTCAGGAAGCCACAGGCTCTGTGAGGAACCCCTGGCCTCGGTTGATCGGTCTGTAAATCCTAAACATGTTCCCGAGACCGCCATTTTAGCTCGGGACGTGATAACTCTCATATGCTGGAGGAACGGATTTTGCGGTCTGTAAGTTCAAAATTCGAGCACCGTAACCGTATAGCCGATCGACGAGAATCGGAATAATATCACCCGCGCTAGCGTCTACACGAAGTATGTCCGACGGTGAACTCGGGGGCTGCCGGACAACTACTAAAAGGCAGTTTGTTTAGTGGGAATTGTCCGGAACTATTGTGCAACCATGGTATCGGGACAGACTCTGCATTGATGAATTATTATTCTAATAGATCGTTTGACGGGTGTTATTCGCCGCAGTTACACAATTGTGCAGGTAGCACAGCCTTCAAAAACTTGGGCGACTATCGTGACACCGGATAATTCCTCACGAGGATGTTCAAGTATTATTAGTGAGTACCCTGGCCATCGTGGGTATCTGAGCTCGAGCTCTTCCGAGTTGGCTGGGTCCCTCGTCTTTAGTTCGCGGGAGAGGCCCAACTAATGGATAGTATGAATATATAATATTATGGCATACGTACTTGGACAGCCGAGGATTTCGACGCGCATGGCCTTGTCGTTGACGGACGCGAGCGGAAAGATCCGGACGATGTTAGCCTCAACAGGGACGTCAAACATGTTGGTAACGACTGTATCGGAATCGAAATTCCCGCTGAAGGTCTGTAATGAAGAAATGACCGTGATGAGATGGTAGTCATCAAAAAGAGACGGTGCGGAAAACCTCTAGTATATGCAGGTTTTTCCAACATTGAGGGACCTGTCCCCTGTCATCCCAGGACCATTGCGCATGCATATGGCTGTGTTGAGAAGGAAGGGATACCGAATATATAGCAAACACAATTCGCTATAGTCACTTCTGTGCGACGTCATCATATGGAATAACGGGATAGTTTTTGAGAGATGCTTACCCCTAGGCTCTGCCAGTCGTTTGTTACCGTGTAGTAGCGGACCTCGTAGTCAGTTACATAGTTCAGGCTGTGCTTACTGCCCTGGGTTTGGATACCAGAGATGTACTTTACTTCCTGTAAGTCAATCTGGAAGAAACGAGTGTAATCGTAACAAGTTTCGGTAGCTGGAGAGAAATAATGTCGGTATGAACAATATGCGAGTAGGCTACACAGTTAAATGAATTCTCGTGAAGAAATTCAAATAGCTACAGAGTGGACGCTCTTATGTACGAGACGGACAAAAGAGTTTACGAAGTTTACGTCTACAGAGCAACCAGACGGCGTGTGGGCATATTATGAGCTATTTCGTTGAGAATAACTTTGGCAAATTTAATCATTGCGTAAAGAGGATAACAACACGGTTTCAAGAATAATATTCTATAGTCATGGCATCATATACAAAGATTAGCCTTATTGTAGTACCGTCAGTGAGGCGGACGTATCGGCAGACGATGGAGCCCAGAATCCTTCTCCGTATAGTCTACCGGCGGAAGCAGCGGAGAGCTCCGTCGTAGCCGTCATTTGGCCATCGGGGATTACGGATGAATTGGTAACGCCGAAAGTAGAGCTACAACCTGGAACGAAATAATAATTAGAGCGTTAGTAGATACGACACTGCCGATTCAGAACTGGGTTGGGTATTCGAGTCAGATTGCTCGGTGTACGGATTTCGGCAGAACGCGACGCGTTCAACTACGGCCATATATATATATATATATGGATAGCGCAGTGGCTTAGCCAGGTTTTTCGGAGTGGGGCCGGGCGCCGGGGCTTTCACTTTTCACCGGCGGAACGATGTTACTATCTAAGCGGAGCGCCACCAGTGGCTGGCGTGCACTTTTGGGGAAACTGAGAACCTCGTAGATGGCAGGAAATGGCTATAGTTTTCGACGGAATTCTGAGCAACTGTGGTCTTGATGAGGCATTCTTCAGTTATACAGCCGTGGGGCAAGAGCAGCTAAGGAGCCACCACCATACGAAAAATGTAAGCGATCAGACTCGGACCAGATCCCGGCGATCATATTTTGCATGTAGTATGCTGACTAATTCAGAGAAGTACCATGGAGGTAAGAGCTAAACTAGGCCAACGCAGAGCCGCGGTCACCAAGTCGATTCAGGGGCATCGTATGGTTGACCGTGTCGAAGGCAGCAGTGCCATCATGACAATTTCCCTATTACTATGGACAAGAGGATATCTACGTTTATAGGCGGTTTGAATAGAGTATCGTAGATGACCGACGTTTACGTCATTTTAAAGCTGCGTTCATGCAATCATTTCAACTAGTTTGGAGAGACGGTTCTTATATGGATTGATAGGATCGTGAAGCAATCGCGGGAGATTATTCTAATGAAGATCGGGCACCGTACGTCGGCGTACCGAATATCGTAGGGATGGGAAATTATGAAGGAGAAAAAGAATACCTCTCGATGGTAGCAGCTTAATATGACTGAGGGTGTTCTTGGTGTTGGGGGAGGTGTAGACTAAGGACCCGTATCGATATACCGATATCAGTTCGCCGTCGGAGTCGGTCACCGTCTTGAAGACCAGGTTAACATGGGCTCTGGATCTGTAATACGAATGATAGCAAATATCGAAATGTTTAGTTCGTCATGTAATCGTCGACCAAAATGTCGTGCCAGACGGGATTCTCTGGTATATTCGATGCGGACTCGTCCTTGGTAATTAAGTAGGCTACTGAAAACACAGATCAGTGTCAGGGCGCAGTAATGAGAATGGAGCTAAGAGACGGTGTTCAGGTTTCCCATACGGCTTGCGTGTGTTCTAGGGATATGGCTTGCGCGAGTAGTGTGTGGCGAAATCGGCTAAGGGGATGGCAACAAATACACGGGATATCCTCGCTCCCGTATTCAATGTTTGTATTTGTAAATGCGTTTGTTGGGCGCAACATTGCAGACTGGTGTGCTGTGATTTTCGAATCGCACAGTTGCGATGGATTGCTAGGGTCCCAAGATTGTGGTTGCTTCAAGCATGTTTGCTTAGACGTGTTTACCTGTCTACGTCGAGGGATGCATCGTCGTTCACGTAAACCGTGCTGACAATGGCGTACTGGAACATCGGCCGCAGTCTCTTAGTCGAACTGATAAGGAACCTGGTTAGAGAACAACATATGTTAGAAGCTAGACACTGATACTGTCACACGGGGTTGAAAGTCGCTATTGAGTTCAGGTTACACGACAATTATTGATGGCTTTCCTCGGTCCAGGTTCGTTTCAGCCCTAACTAAAAGGCTAATGGAAGTGATAACTGAATGCTTCGAACTTACATGATAGATGAAAAGGCGCATCTTATATCATTACTCTATTATCTTTTACATATACCAGGTACACTTTTCAGCTGCGGCTGAGCAGCTCAAGCAGTCATCATGTCTCTCCGTACGTCTGTTAGTCCGTTAGTCCCGTTCGCAAATAACTTTGTAACCGTACATGCGAATGACACAAAACTTGGCACACATGTGCGCCTTTGGAAAATGTTGGATGAGTT
>JAUOBX010474083.1:0-10282 GCA_032360705.1 Eupentacta quinquesemita
AATACTGTGTAACAGTTTGTTCTTTACAGAGGTCCTCTAACACCCTTTAGCTTGAACTGCTGCATACAGGAGATAAAACAACACACATTACCCACACACATAATTATATCTTTGAGCAATATTCTCTGCTAGGCAGAATTGAAAGATAGAGTCACCGTTTCACCGTGGAGCCAATATTTGTTTAACCTGAACAATCTTCTGTCATTGGTCAATGCATTGACCAATGACAGACAGGCTACGAAGCCCTACAATCTGACAATAGGGAACTGCCAAGAAGTTGCCCTTTAAGTGTGAGCCGATGTCAACAGCCCTTCCACAGGTCCGGGGGATTTTCAGGCAGGTCAGCCAGGTAGGAAAAAAAGGGGAAGAAAATCATATGAAATGTAGCAATCTCAACCTGTTTTTGTGAGGTTTTTTTTTCAGTTTTAGACCTGTAATAATCTTTTGTGGGAATAAATGAACAATTCAGGTTTCAGATATGAACAAGCACAATCTAAGGAACATTAGGAACCAAATTTCGGGAAAATCAGATGGTCTATTCAGGACGAGTGGCCGTTCACCCTGTCTCACCTTTTCATTGATACCAACAATTTTTGACCATCTATCGAAAATCTGAGAATAAGTTTGAGGAAGAATCACTTAAGTAACATCATAACCCAATTTCAAGAAAATCCATGCTTTTGCCCAGGGAAAGTAGTGTTCTGAATATAATTTTGAATAGTATTTGCATTTTCACGGTTTCAGTGCTACTGATGCGGAACGGCCATATATTCGGAAATCACGAACAACTTTTAGGTACCACCAATAAGTGAACACTATAACCCAATTTCAAAACAAATCCATTGCTGTTTGTAGGAAGAGTAGCGTTTTCCAGTTTTCACATGAAGGCTCTTTAGACCCCTCTGATGACCTCTGACCTTGACCTTCAAAGATAAAAAAATGTATCATCATTCAATGAACATTGTCTCCAAGTTTTGTCAACATCCGTCGAAGAACGAACATTTGGCAGCTATTTGAATGCAAATGTAAACGGACTGGTTAGATAGATAGATAAATGGATAGATAAATAGATGAAGATGTGTTACACAGTCGTAGCCTTTTTTTCCTATGAGTGCACATTGTGCGCAATGCCCATATTATTATCAAGATGATGACAAATAACATCAATGGCACCATCGCTGCCATCCAGTCAGAGTCGTGAAAAGATCGTGTTCAGTCAACAACAGTTATTTACTCAGTGTTTTTATTTGAACACATCTCTAGATATAAATAACTTCTCATGCACTTAATATATAATATATAACAATTCACATAATGGAGACCAAAGAGGCGACCTGCCGAGCTAGTTGGTCTCAATAACAAACGTGTGCTACAAAGACGCTATGTGAGCATGATTAGGTCATCGTGAAGACACACAATGAATTAGAAGCTGCCTTTGTGCAAAGGGGTGAAACCAAACATAATTTGTTTATTTGGATTATATTGTTATTCTGGGACGTTTTTAGCTTAGAATGGAACCAATGGGCGATAAACCAGGGATTTTATTGAAGACCTGGGGAAATAGGAGAGGGTTGAATATTATCCGGTCACTGGGAAATGAGCGATCGTTGGCTTTGTGAGTCGATAGGGCGTATGTGTTTCGCTTTGGCTGTATTCGACTATCCGCCTAAAGGCTGTTCGCGAACTCGGCGAGAACAGTGTTCTCGTAAGTACGAGAACACTGTTCTCGTACGTGTCGATCACACGAGAACGAAAATCTCACTCCACCTCGGAGGTGGAATTGTGAGAACGAGCAGCGGACATGGCGGGAGCTCAATTGAAAATATGTCGAGAACGTATTCGAGAGATGAATGCACATCAATGTTTTATCATAAAAATCGAACAGATTTTCCAGGTAGAATATGTATATAGAACCTTTGAGTGCTGACAGTAGACCTAATATGGGATGTTTGTTGTCACTTATTGTGTCGCATATGGTACTCAAGTCTGAATAACCGTGTGCAAACAATGTCGATACATCTGCACTGTCTGTGTTCTATACTGGAGAACACATTTTAATATCCTCACATGGTTCACGAAGAGTCGGATACAGTTTTTTGGGGACGCAATTCGAACCCGGTCGAGTCATAACAAAAAACAAAACAAAACACTGAACAGTGATGTATGCTCGTTGAGTGCTGAGCTTTAGAGCCTCGAAAGCAGGGATACATGAGGGAAGTTACCAATTGCGTATTATTCCCTTCACCTAACTGGCCACCCCACTCAAGTCGATTCGTTCACCTCTGAACCACTTCGCGAAGAGTATTCACGATGCCGCATATTGCGAGCACGTCTCTCGTTGAGAGCGTGCGTATGGGGAGTTCGGTAGAGTGGCCGAGTAGTATCAGTGACGTTTGTCAGAACAAAGGTTCCGGCAAGCTTGTGTCGGGTTTGATTCCCGCCTCCACCGTAGACCGTTTTTCTCCAGAGGAGGCTTCACTCACAGTGACGACTGGCGGGGTCCTGGTGGCTAGACCCTGCTATGGTGTATAGTGAACTGGATTATGATAGTAGGTTTCATCGCAGAATAGTTGCAATGAGTCTCGTCAGTCGGCTGTGCGCAGTTACCATGGTCGAAAAAAATCCGCCCAGGGTCTGGGAAAGTGGTTAGATTTTGGGGTTCACTGGTCGTCCGTCGGATGGGGACGTGAAATGGCGGTCCCGTAGCTGGTCAGGAATGGTTACAGTACACTCGCTGGCTCGATATCATCTGAGCACTAGTCGGAAAGAAGAGGGGAGTTATTAGTTGATGAGCCCTCAGTGGCTTCCTGAACCCGTATAATACTAATCAAATCGAATCAGTCAGTCTTGATGTTGCCGATCATGTTGGTGGCGTCACGCCGTCAGAAGCCGATTGCCGGGAGTTTATATCGCACGTTGGCGTGCACTGTCAGTGCTGAACGCACTATGTGTAGTCGACCTTGCAAAACATGTTTCCAAAGTGGGGCAAGAAAGTGTTCAGAAAAGTGTTATTTGCTCAACACTATTCGTATAGGGCGGGAATGGGTAAAAGATCGATCGCGTCACAACTGGAAAGGAGAGGGTGGGCGCAAGGCTATAGCACCGAGGGTAAAATGTGAGGCGTATGCAATATAAAACGCCATCTTGCTATACCTGCGCTGCTCGTCAGCTGGCAACCTGTATCGGAATGGGGTACATGTTATTGCATGTTCCCCCTTAAGATTATCAAAAAATCGGAACAAACAAATGGAGTGAATACATGTTCTTGCCACCTGTTCAATGACGTAGTATAAAGCGAACACAACTTGTCAACTACGGAATATCCCAGTGATAAGCTTTATAATAATAGGTACTATACCTATTTTTAACCGAATGCTGTACAAAGGTTCGTAAAGTGCTTCGACACGCCAGCACCGCAGGGGGTAGCTCGCCGATTCACCTTTCTTTCAAGAATCGAGAACACGGCAAACTCGACCCGCCCCGCCTCACAGTGCGGCCAAGGGATAATAATATTATCTCTAAGCCCCCTCTTGTTTACAACCCCATAAGCAACAATAGCCGGTTTATTCGGGATTTCGCGAAATGGGGCCAAACATTCGCTCAAGGCTTCCAAGGGACATTTCTGTAGTGACGTCACCCCCCGCTAAGAAGATGTCTGCCTTCCCGTGCGACGTAAATAATCGAATCCTTTGGCTAAGAACTTCCATGGTCCTTCAGTCTTTTGAAAGGTACGATTTCGTGTCAATTACTCCATTACCCTGGTGTTTACAGATTTTGAGGTAGTTCAACGGTACCCTTCGCTCCTCAAAAAACAACCTAAACGACTTTCATTGTCAGGCAACGCGAAGCGCAAATATGACCTAGCTTCACTTGGCGTCCCCCTGTGTTCAAGACAAACAAAAGTCATCGTCCGCGAAATATCATTAAATGTTCAATGACCCGTGCGAACACGTTCGTAATAATATTACTAGCGATAATAAAACGTCTGAATGGAAATCTAGTAGTGTTACCCTGACCTCGAAAACTTTCAGAAAATGACGACGAAAGTAAAGAGTTTGGTGCTCAATCGAACCTAACGTTCTGAAGTTATCGTGTTTACAAGGATTTTCGACTGAACTCCGATGTCCTTTGATTCGAAAACAATAAGTTTCATGTACTCATTAATATATGGGAAAGCAATATACCAAGTATGTGCTTAATTCACGAGCATCATTCCGCTGTAATCCAGTGGTCGAGTTACCGTGTGTACGAGCCATACACACATGGCACACATATATACACACGACACATACTACATACCCAAACACGGCATAATTGCATAGATTCAACGAATAATCTAAAGGAATAACGGAAAAAACAAAGAGGCTTAGTGATTCCTTGGCTGCATTGACCTCTGATGGCCTCAACAATAGGGATCATGTACTCTATTTCATGGGGAGCCCACAAAACCTTGGGGCTCTTGTTATTGCCTACTCATTCCAAGCATTCTGGTCCTTATATTGTGTTAACACGATTTCCAGAAATTACCTTCAGATGACCCATGACATGATCACAGAACAATAGAGGTCACGTACTCGAGGCACACACATGGCGAGTATGAGTGTAATCCATCCAAGTGGGGTCTAGTTATCATATTGACTAGGTAAAATTTGCCAAAATATCGATTTGCCACAATTTTCTCCCCCAAAATATCCCTGTCCACACTTGAAACTCTAGGGTTCCTATACTTCTCTAACAAAGCTACATACTAAATTTGAGGCGGACCAGACGAAGGATTCTGGACTCATGCTGTTAATGAGATTTTCGAACTTTGACCTCTGTTGACCTCTGACGTGACCCCGAAACAACAGGGATCATGTACTTACCATGGGGAACACATATGTCAAGTATGAGCTCCATTAATCCAAGTAGTGTCGAGCTATCGTGTAATTAACAAGCTCAAATTAGCCCGAATACCGACTTTCTCACAATTCTCTTCTCCTTTCCCAGAACGACCCTGTCTACACGTTGTTTCCATTTGGATCCATTTCAGATGGGGTTAAATTATCATATTTACAAGCCACAATTGAACAAATGTTAGTTTTCACCATTTTCAAAGGAAAAAAATCGTAAAAACAATAGGATTCCTGTACAAACCTCAACCAAATAAGACCAAACATTCTGGACTTAAGCTGTTGACAAGATTTTCTGACTTTGACCTTTGCTGACCTCATATGACCCCTGACCTGACCCCAAAACAATAAGGATCATGTACTCATCATGGGAAACACACATGCCAAGTATATGAGCTTCATCCGCCCAAGTGGGGTCGAGTTATCGTGTTAATAATCTAGGCGATAAACACAAACACACACACATACTGCCATGACTGCACAGATATAGATTCCTCAAGATACAAATGCGTTTGACATGGGATGTGCATCCAGTTAGTCCATCAACTACAAACTAAAATCAACAGGAAATCATCAAAAAAAATCCGACTATCTGCTCGATGACGTCAAATAAGTTTATGTTCCGCAGCGACGAGGGTATTTCACTGTCGAGTTTTATAATTATTTGCCCATTGGAATAACTCGTAAAAATAATTGTTTTGAACAATAAAAATTAGTGACCTGGCGGTCATAAAATATCGTATTTTAATGCGAACAAAATGACGCAAACCGACTAGTATAGCGTCATGTAGTATTGCTTATAGGCCTTATATTGTCAAGTAGGTTTGATTAAGAGAGCACAGTAATATACATTTTATTTCGGTGGACGCCGAAATATAATGACGCATTCAGGACTAGCGCAGCAGCTAATGCAAACATGATAAGTTCCGGAACCATAACAACAAGGATTGAGTATAGTCATTCATCAGGCGACTGATTTATTATTGCCAATATAATAGGTCTGAATAATTACGCAAATACGCGAAAGAACACCTATAATATACCCTTTACTTCAGTCGGCAATACAGCGAAATGACGCAAATTAGTGTTCCGTGTGCGCATGTTGTGACAGCGCGTGGGTGGCTGAAGCGTATTAGTTTATGTTATGAACGTGTTTACTACCACTCTTGCAGTGTCTTGGAACCTTATCTGTTACCTTTCTCCTATTTTCCTCTTATAGTTTCCGTGTGATCACCTGCTACAAATTCAACAACGGTGGACCAAAACAACGATAAAGTGTTCTTGTCTAATTAAAACAGTGTGGGTGTGGGCGTGGGTCCGAAATCCACATCGCCTGGGATTATTAATAATGTCCCTGTGATTATTATCCGGATATTTGGGGAGACTACGAGTTCCATTCACCGACATAATAATAATTTAGCGTCCGTGCCGAAGCCATGCGTTTGCTACAGTCACTGCGGTGCCTATATAGTGTTGCGTACTGGGGGTTCCGCCCTTTTCCCGCCATCCGGTCGCTGAGCGGGAAGCAGAGATTGAGAGGTTTGAAAAAAGATGGCGGAGTTTCCGCCATGATGAGCCGAGCCTTACCAGTTAGGCTGCTAAATAAATAACATTGAGTTCCTCTTAAGTGTTCAATTCATCGATGAGGCGAATAACGGACACAAATAGAGAGTTCTATATAGTCGTCGATTTATTCACTGATTTCTTCTTCTGATAAGACGATCAATCAAAATTTCAATCAAACATATTTACAAGAAAATGCAGGCCTCTCCCTGCCTATACATCACGTCATCCTAAGTCGTCGTGAAAAACAAAGACCCCTCCCACGAGCGATGTTTTCGTTCTCACCTCGTGTTATGCTTCCACCCGAAGGTGCTTCAGCTGACTAAGGATTACCTTAGTCGGAGAATTCTAGGAGCAAGTGTTGTTCGCCTACTCTTTCCGAAGATTGCCCTGATGTAACGAGGCAGGGGTTGAGTACGGTACCTGCTTCCGGGACCGCCATTTATCGTCCTCACTCGATGGACGTAATCACATGATTCCAACGTGCGGCCACTTTCCAACGCGAAGACACCGGCGCAATTGGAGTCTACAACGACTCCAGGGTCTGAACCAGCGACCCTTGACACGGTAGACCGAGTACTTAGAGGGAAGGTGACAATGCCTGGTCGTGCCAACAAGGGCTTCTTTAGACCGGAGGTAGTACAAACTACGGCAGTGCTGGAGAGAGTTTGACCGCTAGATGCCTGTGTTGGTGGAGATGGTCGTAAGGCTAGGAGGAAGGTTCCGGGTTCAGGAGGCCACCAGCTGACGAACGTCAGGTGAGGAGGGAGCAGAAGAGGTGGGAACATAGTGGTGGGAGACAAGTATTGGTCGATAGACGGTTCGGTGTCGTTGATCAGGGCCACCCGTTGCTGCAGCTATGTATCATTAGTGGCTGGTTTTGGATGGAGAACGATAGAGCTCTGAAGTTTGCAGTCCTTAGGACTCGTATCCGGATTTTGTGTGAACCACGACAGTGGTGTTGGCACTCACCGCCAAGCCAGTCTTGGTTGTCGTATAGTCTTCGACCAGATCGTGGAGAGCCTGTACCCCATTGAAGGTCGCACTGGTCAGATCAGTGCGGACGGAGAGTGATCTGATCAGGTCGGAGTTCTCGGAGGTCACTTTCGACGCAGTGACTTCGACGAGATTCGCACTTGCCTTCTTTAGGGCGCGCTTGGACGACTCCAGGGCTGCTTCCAGAGACTTCCCTTCTCCTCCACAGTCTTTCGGTGTTCAGTCAGCTTGGTGACCTCATCAAGCAAGAGAGGCGACTCGCAGCAGGGTGGATTAGTTTTCGACGATGGTGGTTTGTTTCGGAGAGAATGGTCTCGTATCTGGAGCAGCCATAGTAGCTTGCAATCTGTGTTCCTCTGCAGTTTGCACAGCATGGCTGGTCTTCTTGAATAGGGCAGTCTGAGAGGGCATGCCCCTTCCCGCATCTCAGGCAGGTCTTCGTTGCTGTGCAGGCGTGGCTGGTTTGACCGAACTCCTGGCAGTTGTGGCACTGTATTGAGGTGTTTCTATAGGTAGGAGCGACTCTACACGACGACGTTTGTCATTTATGAGTAACCATTGGCAATGGCTTGGTTACGATGGTTGTTGGAGGTAAACCCGATGGCTCACTTCTCTGGGGAGTTCAGTGCACGCTTCAGCTCTTCGGTATAGAAAGATCTGTGCTGATGTCAATGATCAATGCTTCCATTGTCATGCGATTGTTCGCTTCGGTGATTTCGAGAGATTAGCTCTGTATACGTTGTTTACGTGGAATAATATAATACGTTTCCACGGGGGATGTTACCTATTTCTTATTTACGAAAATTCGAGCCTCCCAGTGGTAACCAAAATACTCCGGATTAGCCAATGACCTAACCAACTGAAGACAGGTGTTAAGCGAACTCCTTGGGCTGTTGGGAGGTGGTTCGTTTTGATGAATCTGACAAAACTGGTAATTTTCCAACAGATGGATCCAACAGATGGGGCGGACGTAATGAACGATACTATTATAATAAGGAAAACATTGCCGGGAGTTTGGACGTAATTAACATGGGCCGAAATGACTAATCGTTATTCTGAAAATCTTTACTAAAGGGCAATATTCTGAACGTTTGGTACAAGGACCTCGAATAACTAGGTCAAAATAATGACCATCAATCCTTATGAAAAATACACTCACTTGAAAGAGGAGCAAATTATACATAGACGAGTATTCTTCCTAGAGTCAAATTATCATTACCAAGGATTATATTTGAAAAGAGACGGAGGGGAACTAGGACACTCCAATTTTGGGAAGACAGGTTAACACCAAAAATGAAGGGGTTCCTAATTACTGAATAATGCAACTATCAGACTATAGGGTGATTCTCTAATACTACACGACAATAGAACTAGGAGAGAACAATTCAATAGCTAAGAGGCGTAATACTTTTTGACT
Source organism: Eupentacta quinquesemita (assembly GCA_032360705.1). Classification (NCBI taxonomy): domain Eukaryota; kingdom Metazoa; phylum Echinodermata; class Holothuroidea; order Dendrochirotida; family Sclerodactylidae; genus Eupentacta; species Eupentacta quinquesemita. Next base: position 8,869 of record JAUOBX010474083.1, read on the forward strand.
TCCTTCCTTCCTTCCAATAAAGTGCTGCTTCATCCAGATGAAGATAACGCACTGCGGATGTGCTCTTGTAGAACGACAACCTTGTTTGTGACGAGTATCGCAGGTGTTCATAAAACCAGTGCAAGTAAAATCCAAGTCCAACATGGCAATCGAACTGGGTATCCCCCTCATCGCAAATTTGAAGGCGATGACCTTTGACTACGTTCAACCTAGCGTATACTGACCTAGGATGACCTTTGATGTGACCCCTAATTCTCCTGAATTATAAAATTAGCGTGAACTCGATTCTGTCGAGTCACCGCAAAATCTGCCCACATGATTGAATTCCATTCTCGTTCCACAAATAAAACAGGTTTGCGAATACGCCAGTAGTTCATGATTGTTTTTTACAAGGTATACTAATGATCAATGTCAAAGGTCACACAAAGCGCGTGGAATCGGACTGCACGACTGGAGATATCGGCGCATTGAAAATCGAGAACTGGCTTCTTGCACCCACTTGACAATCTACTAAAGTGTTATGTTATAAGTGTTCTTATGGTTATCATGATATTCGTATGGACCGATCGCTCACTTCCCAAAAGAATATTTTTCTACGACTATATAACATCTTTAATACATTTCTACTAAATTTGAGCGCGATTCAGATTTTTAATCCATCGGGCAATAAGATTCCGGGGCCGAGGATAATTCGTGTATATAGGAGCTTATACCTAGGCATATATAGTATTTCGTATGCGGATTAAAAACCAATGATCTGACAGTGGTTTGCACATCGCACATTCAATAGGGCATACTCATCGGGGTCACCATAACAATGCGTGGACACATTGGTCATACACCCCCTGTGGGCCCTGTCACTTCTCGACATCGCCACCACGCATTCAATATTCATTCTGACTCGGCGGAAATTTCTTCAGTTAGTTTAGACAAAATAAGGAGGCCGTTGGCAGATATTTCACCTATGCCCACAACCAGACAACGGAAACATTCCGATGGTAGGTAGACGAGGTAATCCCCTAAACCGCTATTGTGGATAATTTTAGAGAGCTCTCACTAAAGCAAACAGAGTATGCATAAAAAACTAGACATGTGCAGGCGGGTAAACCGCCCACGTGTATATCCCCGATTTATTTATGGATACTGACCTCCGGTGATTGAGAACATTTCATAATTCATGTAAAGTCCACCATCCACAAAGTTTTGTTCCAATTTGACAAATTAGGAAACTCGCATAAATCATGCACATTTGACCTCAAGTGACCTCAAAATGACGATCATGTTTCTCAGGATCAAAGGTGGTCCACATGTACCAATTTTCGTTCAAATCCGACAAAGTTAGGAAAATCGCATAAATTACGCACATTTGACCTTTGATGACCTTGAAAAAATTGTCCTGTTTTTCGGGACCAAC
>JAUOBX010474194.1:0-16442 GCA_032360705.1 Eupentacta quinquesemita
GGGTTATATTGCGATGGTGATTTACTCATTCAGTTTTGAGTGTTTTTATTATCGCGCCAATTATTGTTGTTCACTCTGCTTCAAGATGTTCACGGATTCTCAGTGCAGTAATAATGTAACCATCATTCGCAGGGTACTTTGCAGCGTAATTTGCCGAATTCATAATCTGCAGTGAACGTGGAAACCTGCAGAGTCAAATAACAAGATCGCGGAAATATATGCTTGGTGCTTGTCAATATCACATTTGCAGGTAATAAAGATGTCAGACTATCGCCACGATTTTTTTAGAGCCAACTCGAGTTACTGTGATCGACTCGAGCTGCAGCGCATTGGGTATAGTTTCCCGGAAATAAATATAATATACGAACTTCATAATTTGTTCATTACTGGCTGTATTGGACTCCTTGCTCTTGCGGTTCGCGATCATCGAGAAGTAACATTGATAACGTACGCGTCGAACGAGCACTACAACGCGTTTACAAATCTCAGATCATCTCGTCAGGTGAAACAGTGAGAACGAACAGTAGAAATTATCGAAGTCGTATCTGAAAGATTAACAAAGGTCTCGTGAATGCAAACTCTCGTTCTATTAGAATTCAAAACCCACGGGATGTTTCAAGGAAAAGATGTAGGACTAGGACTGACATAGATAGAATGATAACTTAGTCCATGGGATGGTTCTTGTGAAAGTAAACAGGAGTTATTGTGTGATATACTGTACGTAAGTCTGTCATACCAGGCTCGCAATGCAGCCTCACAGCTGTTGATTCGTGTCTGACACTGAACAGAGAGTCGAATACAGCCATTCTGTTCGTAATACAACATCATTGTTAGATACGATCGTTCAAAACACTATTGTAAAAGGGCATCTGTTATCACAACTGTCAGGATAAACAAGTGATCATTATTGTACATGCATCCCATTATGATCGATATAATCAGGGCCTACCGTACATTATGCATACACGTTGTGATATGACGAAGCGTCGAAAGATTGATAAATTGCGAGGTAATAACTGTCAACTATTCAGTATGAGCATAATCGACAGCCGCTCCGAGGCATTCCTGAACTGACACTGACAATGATTTGTCTGCAGTTCTGTGCCGTACTTTGCAGGTCGAATATACTGTGCACCCCGAAGAGTCAAAAGGCCCCATCGAGAATCAAAAACATCGAATGAGCAGGTGCTTGTCAAACTATTCGGAGCATTAATTAATCATCTGTTGAGGAGAAGGAACCCTAGCCGCCTAGGAGACGTGCGTTCCTCCCGAGTCAACAGCGTGAGCCAGTCTAGATTTGCCACAAGTCTATCGTGAATGCTATTCTCCGTCCCTGGTACTGGTGTTCCTATATCCTAATACTGCGCACGCCCTCTATTCTGACACCCACTGATCTATCCGTACGGATAGTTGCGTACAGATCAACCAGATCACTGTACAAGCAGGTAGCATACCAGTATTAACTCTCTAATTGACCTACCAGTGCTGGACTATCATGTCCGGGCTCAGACTCAAATCGGAACTAAAGTCAACATTTGTCAGGACTCTTGGCTCGACCCAAATGACTCGGACTCCCTTTACCGTACTCGTGACTCAGGTTTTTCTAACATGAGTCCGGAAATGAGTCCTCCAATCATTTTCAACTTGTTTTTCCCCATATCAGTGGAAGTAGAACAGTTGGAATCCTCAATTTCCCACACCGCACAGTGCCAAGGGGACTCAAACTGAAGCAATTTCGAGAGAGAGAACTCACAAATTGGTTCACTCCATAAGCCTATGGATAAACCCCGTTTACAGTTCTACATGCATTCATAATTCGATTGCGACGATTCTACATGGACGATGTATTTGTGTGTTTATTGTCCAATGCATGGGGCCCTCATACTCACAAGAATGGCACTACTTTAGCTTGTATTAACAGTATAGTGCACCAAGTGTATTTAGTGTGATCACGGTTAGTCCTTGCTTGTATCACACAGATATAAGTTATAACAGTGTGTAGAGGTGTAACCTGCAACATTTTCAACTGCTCCAAGGACTGCTTCGCATTGATCCAGTGAAACGAGCTGCAGCATGTGGTTGTTCAGTCGGGGTTTTAACCTCCATGATACAAAATGCAATTCAACTTTCCTCACGTATCTGCAGTACAAGTGCACACGTCATAAACAATATTGTGTATATTTTCTGTGAATGATGGAGTTCGCCTTCTATATCTATCTACTAAACTAAGATCAACTTTGACTACATAGGTCGAGGTGCTACTCAACTCAGTCGATCGAATAGATATGAAGTACATGTTCCCCTAAGAGAACTTTCTTTGGAGTTTTCTCAAAGTACTTATTGTGGTTCAGGTAGCATAGTTCCTTACATGGAATGCCAATTTAACTTGGGTGGAGTCCAATGTGAGGCAATCGCCCAATGACACACTTTGGTAACTCGTCCAGACACGTACTACAAGGGTACACGCTCCTCAATGCGTAAAATATACACATCGACTCATGGACTCGGACTAGAACTCATGCACGGGGACTCGGACTTGGACTTGGACTCATATTCAGGCACTGGACCCCGGCTCTGGACTCGCATTTGCTGACTCGGATTCACCCCAAGTGGACTCACTACAGCACTGCAACTCACACACTAAATTGGGGGGAATTATCAGCTAATTTATTTTCAACAATGCTCTTCTAGATGGGATGAAAAGTTATGCCAGTCTCCCATCACACAGAGCAATAGCTGTAGCCTGCAACGGTTTGAGGACCTGTTTTGAAGGAGTACAATTCTGTCGGAGGGTTACTACTAATGTGCTACCAGCATATCAGTAGGACTCGAAAAGAGGGCATCAGAGCCGTATATGCATGCCAAGACATTGGAGAGCTGAAGGATGCGGGTGGACAAACACGAGAGACTTCTAGCAAGTCTAGAGTCAGTCAGGCGGGCAGTCAGTCAATAAAGTACACATCTAAGTTGAAATAGGAAAGGACGTGGCAGGTTAAAATCTGAGACTATATCATTCGAAGGAATATCTTATTCGCTGCGACACTCTGGAACAGTTTGCCTGATGCTGTGAAACGTGCCGACTGTCTAAATAGTTTTAGGTCATCGGTCACCTGGTCATTTTTTCCAGATAGGTCTCTAACTGTGATTTTCCAGCGTGACCTATAACACATCCATTTTATTGTAACCTTACTTCATTCCCATATTTCCTACTGGTATTCACAAATCTGGAATGGATCAATGGAAGTTTCCACAGATGCTTAGTTACCCGTAATCTGTAAGGAATTCCCCGATTTCACCTGACGTGACAATTTATGTTCACTCCGATGCTGGGGAAAGAAATAGATCAATGCACTGCTAGTGTGAGTTTATTATATGACTCGGACACTCTCAAACAGTGGTAGGTTATATTGATTTTAATTGATTTTTTATTGATTCTGCATGCGTACACTGACTATTCCTATTGAATATTAGGAATATTTCATATTGCAATATTTATTTGTCTGACTCAGCGACAATTAATACCTCGAGAGTCCATCCATAATAAAAGTGTCAGATTGCGTCGGGATCGATTCCACCGGAAGTTTGGCTACTTCAGGTGCGTAGATATATAAGACTACTTGCAAGCCACGCACACGTTAGGAACATGTGTAACTTCACCCTTTGAAGTTATATAAGGCAAGCCGTGGTTCGAATTCAGTATTTCCACAGAAGTACATTTGCTGTCGGCTGCTGACGAATGACTGTTAGAAAATACTACAGTAATTTGAATGGATTTGCGTTAGTTTGAGACGACTTATTCAGGCATTATCCATTGGTAGTGTTGAAGAATATTACACTCGTATACACGTATTCTTCTTCTTCTTCTTCCTCTTCTTCACTGGAACTGTGTATTACCTAATGCAATATGTAGATCACTACCTAATTACGCAAGCAGAAATAGACCGTGTAACGGTTTGAATGGAATCACAATTTAAAGAAACCTTGTGATGATTGCATAGGCCTGGCTCGACGATTCCGACGCATGCTCATGCTCGGTATTCAATGATCCAACCTCTCCGTAGATTTCGTGATCCCTTGGCATGGCGGGTTTCGGATTAGCACCTCTGGCACATAGCCAGTTGTCCATTGTAATAAAGAGATTGCATAGTTGCATTGAAGATTCTGGTTGTGTGGCCAGTGGTTGAGTGCGTTGAACGGCACTCGCCTTGTAGTACTCCATGTGACATTATCTGCCTGGACAATAGCCCTACCTATATTGCAATATGTTTTGAGAGAAGACTACGCCCGTAGGCGACAGTTATTAGTAACTTCATTAGTACAGTGAAGCTAGGTCACATCACCTAGGTGTTAAAGACGCCATAGATGTACGTCGTAAATAATTTATTGTGAAATGTATCTTGTGCGGGCTGTGACACGTTAGATTATAAGGTGTAGCCCAGAAATTACCAGGCATGTCACCTTTGTGAGTGACTTAACGGGAGGTGTCATATATTTAATGAGGTTTCCGTGTCCCATGCGACACATAATTTAGCTTAGATGTGCGAAGTGTCTTATCATCTTGCGGAACCTTGTATTCATGTCATTGTAGGAATATGTACGTTGCGAGACGTTGTCTTCATGTCATTGTGAGGATATGTTGAGATGTGATGCAGTTTGGAGTGTGGCTTTTGCTGTGCGATAGTGGTTTGTATGTTTTTGGTATGTTTCGTATTCATATTAGTGAGTTCTTTCGTGATATTTGTTTTGTGTATTTTGTATTTCTGTAACATTTTTCACGAAGGCTTTGAGACCGACCAAATAAACTGCCAGACCTCCCGTCGAGACTTCGAGTATTTAATAAACAGACAGACAGGGTACATCGAAACAATGTGACTACAATATGCATACCGTTTGTACCGTTCATACTGTTTGGTTCATTTTCCTCTTCTGCATGATAGGTATCCACGGATTTAAATGTTCTTTGTATACCACAGAGGGATATTGGTGTACGGCGATGCGGCCCAGTAACAGGGGCGGTGTGCCACATCGTCTCAATATCTCTCATTCCATGAGTACTTCGAATGGAATCAAGTTTTCACCGATCATGCATGGATTCTTCAATGATAATGTTTAGTCCTGTGCACTGCCTTTGTAAAGCTGCTCTACATGCAATTATAATTGACGGGAACATTCGCCAATACCTGGATCAGAAGACTACCACCATGCTGGTCCATGCTTCTGTTACATCTAGGCTGGACGCTTGTAATTCACTGTTGTTCGGTCTTCCTGACAACCTAATTAACATGAACCAAGTGCAATCCTGGTGCGAGTACAAAGCTGATTGCTGCACATATTATCTCCGTGTCAGCTTTACTGGCTCCCTATTAGACAGAGAATTTCAATCTACCGACCCGCTTATAAGGTAATTTACTGCATGGCTCCTGATCGGAGTTGGTTCAGCTGCATGTTCTTTGGTTAACATCTGAGCAAAGCCTTGAGATCACGTTCCGCTCTTTTGGTAAATTTCATGGCGATCGCTCGTTTGCTTTTGCTGCGCCCTATTGTGGAACGGCCTGCCAAGCATCGTATGTGGCTTCTTTCAAGTCTCGTCTCAAAACTCATCTTTTTAGGTTAGAGCGCTTAGAGGCTTTTGCATTAGGCGCTCTATCAAGTTCCTATTATTATTATGATGGAACTGTCGTATTCCTTCCAAAATGCCCAGCCAGCATTCCGAGGGCGGTCCGCTGGCAGGGGCAACTCCGGCGGGCCATTGATTGCTGCCACCAGCGAACCACTGGGGATTTGTCCGTTGGCTCGCCGGCAAACCGCTGGTGGCATACGCTGCTGGAAACAATGGCGGTAAACATATGTAGGACCGCTAGCAGACCGCCGGCATTTGTCGCTGCCGCTATGCCGCTACTCTACAGCTGGCGGTCTGCTGGTGGAATGCTGGGTGAGGACTATGTATGCAAGAGCAGTTACGGCTTTCCCCCATTCCGATTCTCCTGCTAATCCCATCAGATTCACTGAGATTATTAATGATGGTGAAGTCGAAATGGTACACACGGAATCACACAATGATCACAATAATAATAATTAGGGCATATTGAATCAGGCAATATATAAGGAATGAGTTTTGCATACCTCAAAGTCCATGATACAGAGTACCGGTACTCACAGTGGTTCTTCTCTTTACCTAGGGCATCCACATTTTCGCTCACGAAAATGACTTCAATAATTGTTAATTTCCTGTTGCCGGATGAGGCCCCAATAGGTGATGATCACGCGTTTGATGTTGTTAGAAAATAAAGTGTTATACAAATAAGTGAAAGGATACCTTCGGCAATCCATGAAATAGAATTGCTCTGATCAGGATGCTAAATTGTGTCCTACGGCTAATCAGCGAAATGTAAGACAACGTATTTCAAACACCAAAGTTAGATTGGAATACTTTTTCACCGGACCTATCAGAATTCATTATTGTAATACATTTTTGCAAACGAAAAAGTAATAGGAATGAACACAATATATTTGACAATCTTGAGCTATTCAGTTGTAGTAGAGTAGTTAATACAGAAAAGAATCAACTACTGAACTGACATTATTTTGAATTGCAGATTCTTGCTCCGGTAGTGTCAGTGTGTGACCTGTGTGTGACAACATACTCAAACATGTAAGCTATTTTTCGCAGTGGTGACATTATTAGCCTATATTTCATTACGAGGTCATGATTGCGACTGTAAAGCCATGGGAATAATGTTGAAGAAGAGAAGGCTTTATAGTTGATTAAAGTCAGCATCGTAATTTTGATGAATCCACCTAGCTATTTGACTACATGCAACTACATTATATCGTTTAAAAGAGTGATAACCATGGTTGGACATCTCGCATGAGGCAGCGAAATTCATACGAGGATGTTTCCAGACCACATTTCATGGAGTACATTTTTTTCAAATATTTATTTGGGAATTATGGCTGCTGATGGAGCTTGATCAATGATAGCAACAGTTTATTTACGTTTTGAGGTAAATGGGGTTATGGAGGTAAGGTTCCAGATCCGATATTGGTTGATAACTGTCGGTTGGTTAAGCAGTTATTGACTCAATATTGAATGATTAGTAGCAGTTATGTTACTGCAATATAATAATATGATGATATTCATATTGCGCTTAGTACAACTTATACTATATACCGTAGTAATTATACATTATTATTAATTATAATACAGTTATTACAATTAGGATTATATTTATATAGCGCACAGTACAACTGATACTATATAGTAATTCGAGAAGAACACAACTGCAGGACTCATACTTATTACCTTATCCGAGTAAATATACTGAAATATAAAATAGCCTAATAAAAATAGATAGTATCATATGTTTGGACGATCTTGTCTCACATTGTGTACTTCGCGTATTAAGTGCCATGTTTTACATAGCATAGGTTTATTTTGACCATTGGTTATTTCCTGTGTAGTTTAGTTTAGTTTCAAAAAGGTTATGAAGTACATGATCCTGAAAAAACTATAAATCCACATCAACCCGAGACGATTCCTGATATCATTCTCCAGTCAATTATTTCTTTCTGCTAGAATAGATTGTGAAGATACCCAGTTGGGAATTTGAGGAAGTAGTAGAAGGACAGGCCATCCAGTTCATGGACATTTTCAAGAACATGAATCCAATCATCACCGGATTCGCCTCAGCCTCATCGAAGTCAAACCGATATGTAATAATCTTAGTATCCCACCATGAATTTTGCCCAATAATAATATAATTTCTCTTCGCAAATGTGCTCCTACATGTGGAACCAAACAAATACTGATCTAGAGCAGCTGTGATGTCTGGATGTTGACATAATTACTGCACAGGCGAGATACCTTTCCAATCTTGAAATGTTCATCCCTGCGTGCGATGGTTCTCACATATGATGTTCTAATTGTATAATACCCGCCAACGGTTTCGCACCCACTTAGGAAGTGGTGGGAGATCTCTTACTAGATGTCATGCGAGCTGAAGCCAGTGTAATCATCCCACGCTAATCGCCTACTGCTTTTAATTACACTATCGTGGATTTTTTGCACTCAGAACAGAAACATGCATGGGTAGCATTAGAGTGCTAGAATATGAAGGAGAATACATGATTGGAAATATTATGGCGACATCGAGTTCACGTTATATGTTGAGAAAACGAATAATTTGAAACGCCATCAATGACACGCGAGCACGCAGAAACATGTGAACGCGTCTCTGCTCGATAAAGCATATAGTTTGAGTTGCCTTTGACAATGTCGACGGGACTCGAGATTTGTCAGATGTAATCCTGAAATTCGTGTTCATGTTTATGCTCTCGGTGCTTAACAGAGTCAAACGAATGGATCTCTATGAAAGAGGTTACGAGAGGAATACTGATAAGTGTTAGCTGTACGCCTCCTTGGCTCCTCGTGCAACTAGCGACATGAACACGAGAAAACATTTACCAAGTCAATTGTTCCGGTATATTATCTGAAATTGAAGGATTCCAAGACCGACCTTTCGTTGCTGGAGTCAACAGTTACCTACCTTTATCTATTATCACTAACAATGGGTTGATTGTTGGTGATTTCAGGATGAGTATCCACCATGACCTAGACTCACTAGGGAATAAAATGTGGGATAACAGGGGCACCTGATTTCCTCTGTAACTCGAAGTCGCCACAATTTAACGATATATTTCAGCCAAAAAAAATTATGATTCCCTGACGTAGGCAAAGAAATCTTCGCAGTCATGACAGTGTGTGTGTGTGTGCGTGCGCACACGTGCGTGTGTGTGTGTGTGTGTGACGCCTGGCTTGTTAACACGATAACTCGACTCCACTTGGATGGATCAAGCTCATACTTGGTATGTGTGTTCCCATATTGAGTACATGATCTTCATCGTTTTGGGGTTGGGTCAGAGGTCATGTGAAGTCAACAGAGGTCAAAGTCTGAAAATCTTGTTAACAGCATAAGTCTAGAATGCTTGGTCTGACCAGACTGACATTTGGTATGCAGCTCTGTTATGAGGAGTATAAGAACCCTATTGTTTTTGGTGTAGATCGAGGGGCATTCGGGGGGAAATATGAAATTGTAGAGAAATTGATATTTCAGCCAATTTCGGCTAGGTAACACGATAACCAAAACTCACCCGGACGGATCAAGCTCATACTTGGTATGTTGGTTCCCCATAGTGAGTACATGATCCCTATTGTTTTGGGGTCAGCTCAAATGTCATATGAGGTCACTAGAGGTCACAACTATGACAACCTTGTTAACAGCCTAAGTCCAGAATGCTTGGTCCGATGAGGCTGAAATTCAGTATGCAGCTTTGTTATGAAAAGAACAAGAACCTATTGGTGTTGACTAGGGATCATTCTCGGGGAAAAAACACAATAACCCGACCCCACTCAAATGAATGGAGTTTTTACTTGGAATGTGTGATTCCCATGATGAGTACATGACTCCTATTGTTGAGGGGTCAGGTCACACAAGTCATTTGAGGTCACCTCCTGCATGTGTGTTCCCTATGAGGAGTACAAGATGATTGATCCTTATTGTTTCAGAGTCAGGTCAGAGGTTTTCTGAGGTCAACAAAGATCAGAGTCTGTAATCTTGTTAATAGCATGAGTTATGATGCTTGGTCCTAGCAGGCAATCACAAGAACACTATTGTGTTGTGGGTTTCTCATGGAATAAAATACATGATCCCTGATTGTTGAGATTATCAGATGTCAATGCAGTCAAGAAATCACTAATCCTTTGGGCTTTCTGGTTTGCATTGCTTCTTTGCTGCGGGCCAAACTGTTTTGCAGTACTGGAATGTTCGAATTATACTCTAATTATTAGCATTTATATTATCGAACTATATACTCAATGAAACATGCGAAGCCGTTGGGATATAAGCAATCAAGGCCGATAACTCCTCCCATGACATAATTATTCATATTTCTTCTGTGTTTTTAATTTTCGGTATTACATTGGAAGGGTTTCCCCTGTGGATACTTTGGTAGCACTCTAGTCTAATAAACTGTTCATTGTGTTCATTCAAATACTTTTTTCATCTTCAACAATTATTTTACAATCACCTCTGTATTGATCTCTCCGATCCAATTACTTTGTCTGGTGAGATTCCAGTTAAATCGGTGCTGCAATTTGAAGCACTCTGAAAGTAAGTCGCACGTTTTGTAATTTGTGTGATTTACGACAAAATCGTTTCTCTGCAGTTCCGAACATCCCGCAGTTTTGTGAACGCTGCCATGATACGTAACGAACAAATGATGATGATAACAAAAATGAAGATGAGTATGAAGATTATGATCACGCTTCACCCAAATACATCATAGGCGGAAAAGATGGATATTCATTTTCACCGAGTATGTTTCATTCTTGGTCATCAATTTTGCTAAAAGTGCTAAATCAAGTTGAATCGACTTTTCCTATTGTTTTAACTTTGTATAGACCCACCAGCCACGAGCTCAGCATTGATTCCAATTTCCAGATAACCAGTTCAATGTAGCGAAAAGTGAACATAATGAATGTTTGGTTTTATTATCAACATATCAAATAGACCCTCTGCGTGTTTAACGATCTTGACAACTACTGGAATGGCAAGATATCTGAACAGTATGCACGGCGAGTTATTGTACATATACATTTTTGCGGGACACGTTTCAATTTTTTCTCTGACTGTTTTGAATATAAATCATGGTAGTACTATCTCGAGAAGGAAATCGACATGTGAAATAAAATACGCCTCATTAGATACTGTCGTGAAATGAGCAATGCGCTTAAGGGAAAACGACATTACTGCATTAAGCGAATCAAGATGAATGAAATGTACGGTAAGATCGCCTGTTCATCCATCATCTTGTCAGAGCGGTCTCATCAATGACGCTTGCATTGTCTTGGAGGAGAGGAAACGATTGCTCAATGAATCAGCGGGATAGCAAGAGGTATTTCTCGAGAGGTATGAATTTTTAGCGATGCGACCTGATGTACACAAATTGTCTCTAATCGCAATAAACCATAACCCTAACAATAGAAAGCAATCAATAATATACAAAATGAACAAGCAATCAGAATAGACCTCATATCTGGTGCGCATTAACTCAGGAATTCCAACAATCTGGCTATTAGCAGGGGAAATTGCTGTTGATGGGGTCACATGGGGAATTGAGAGTTGGGTCACACACTGCGAAGTGGTTTGCAGTGGTTTATAGACACAAACTCTCAGCCCTTGCCTATCTGCTGTAAATGTCGAGAAGAAGGAGCCAGTGATGCCTGGACATCAGTCTCCTTCCCTATCGCCTTACATCAGGTACTCCCCTCAGTCCCCCGATTACTTGGGGTAAATAGTGAACCTATTTGATTCTCCGTGCCAAGATAATTCGACATGCTCCACCCGGGATTTGAACATGTCACCTTAAGCTCTCTAGTATATACTATCACCAAAGCTCTAGGCTTCAGAGATTCGACAAAGATTCCCGGGCCAAATACATACCTTGAACCTTAGTTTACCTTGAAATATTGAACTAGGCTAGCGGTAAATATATATTCTACTGACGGATTCAATTGCCTGGAACCTAAACTATAACAGTAAAAAAATTCCAGGGAAATAAAGTGAAAATAGGGTTAGGATTCAGCCAAATATAGTTGTTCTATCAAATATCCGGATCCTGTGCATCGTGTTTGCTTCGCACGCAGTTACGTTCGGGTTTAGAGGGCGACATTCCAAAATTTGACTTTACAGGAGAATCCGCTGCCGTTGTGTGCCCCTCGGCATGAGCGGTTGCGAGGCGGATACAATCAAGTGTATCAGTACTGGAGGATGACGCATTTGCTGATAAACTTCTACTTAATCTATCCTTGACATTCCCCATAAGGAAACTAGGGAGTTCTGTCATTTTATATTGTCCTGCAATCACGAAAAAGTACATTTGGTTGGCTGCTGTCACACTGTTTATTCTGAAGAATAGTATAAAAGGTTTAATTAATGAACATTGACCGGGTACATAAAATGTAATAGCCTGGAAAATTGAACCCAAACAAGGACAAAGGTAACATGCATCATGACCAGATGACTATCTATCTATCCCAATGTTCGTAGTATGATGAATCGCGCATTTTTTGTTATACATGTTATTGATGTTGTACTGCTTACGTCAGAGCAGAAATTAAAGGATGTCATGCATATATTCCACGATAAGATATCACAGTCACGAACATTTCTGCAGGGTACAGCTTCCAGATTCACCAACGAAGTTAATCTAGTGTCTTTCAAGGTGAACGCATGACTGCCTCGCGTTTTACAGTACTAAATAGTTTATTTAGAATACTCTCGTGAAGTTCATTGAATTTCGTTTCATCAACCAAATTGACAGACGGGATCGGAAGTTGTTTTCTTCTTAAAATAAAATGCACGCAATGCTCACCGTTTTTGACGGAACACTGGACCGGATATTGGAGATTATGATTATTTTTTATTAGTATATTAAGAAAATCCAACTGTCCCTTAGTCTATACGTTGAACGTTGAACATTACGAATGAAATTTACATAAAATTTAGCAGGATTCGAGTTATCATTAACTTAGTTAAAATCTGCCAAATGCTGCTGATGTTCAGTCATAATGATGGTCTGATAGCCGTACTTTCGGGGTGTTCAGGATTTGTTGGCTCAAGGTCCCACTTGGGCTCAAGGGCCCATTTCATGGAATTTCACACAATGGTACTTGAAATGCATCTCCTCCCACAAGCTTCAATTGATTTTCTTTGACGTTACATGTAATGAACCTAAGGTGGAGAGCCATTGGGGGTGTTCAGTAAGTTTGGGTTGAGGCCTGAGGGCCCAGTTTGGGACTTTGGGCCCTAGGGCCCATCATATGAAATTCCTGCGACATCTCATATCTCTTACAAATGTTGTTGCACAGTGCTGATGTTTATTCATATTAGTGGCCGGACAGCCGTAACCTCAGGATGTCCAAGAATTGTTGGCCCAAGGTCCTACCTGTGCCCGAGGGTCCATTTTATGAAATTTCACACAATGGTACTTGAAATGCTCTTCCTCCTACTGTATAAGCTTCGATTCATTTTCTTTAGAGTTACTTGTAATGGTCCTTAGGTAGAGGTCCATCAGAGGTTGGGAGAGCCCATTGAATGAAATACCTCGAAATATTGTATCTCCTACTTATTTTGTTGCACAGTGCTGATGTATGGTCCCAAATGGTCTGGTAGCCATACCTTCAGGGTGTCCAATGTTCATGGATTAAGGACCCAAGGCCCAGTGTGGGCCATAGTTCCCATCATGTGAAATCACGCAAGATGCTTCTCCTACCACAAATTTTGGTGTACAGTGCTGATGTTCAGTCATAGTGATGGTGTAATAGTCATACCCTTGAGGTGTTCAGGAGTTTCAGGCTGGTAGGTCCCACTCGGGCCCCAGGGCCCATTCCATCGAGCTACACACAATGCATATGGTGCTTGAAATTCATCTCCTCTAAGCTTCAATTTATTTTCTTTAGCGACATGTAAATGTCCTTGGGTTGTGGGCCATTGAGGGGTGGAGTGCAAATTTCTGGCCCAGTGTGGGACCATCAGACGAAATCACAGTCATAATTATGCTCTAATAGTAATAGGCGTACCCTTTGAATGTTAAGTATTTTTTGGTTCAATGTACCAAACGCCTTTCTCATGTTATCATCAATGTTAGCTCAATCGGTCACAGTCCTCATCCGATTGCACTGGAGAACCAGAATTACACATACCAGGTGAGCTACTGTGCCATTGGCACTCTTGTTAACAACTGTGGGGGAATTTTTCAAACATTCAGACATCGAGTACTTACTTGCGTCCTGCTTCAAGATCGTTCGAGTGGATTAGGTCCTTCCTCATACCCTTTATACTAAACTCGGAACAAAACAATATATTGTTTGATTGCTGGGTCTATTTTTATCCAACCGTTTGGGTTCAGCGACCAAAATACAAATGAAGGAAACAACAATTAACTAATCAATTGGGCCCTTCGCACGTAAAACAAACACGTATAAATTGGAACCCAGAGGAATTTTAGGGTAAATAAATATGAATAATAGTACTTACCCTAAGAACTCTGAGGCAACTCTTACGCAGCCATAGCCCAGGAATAAATGGCTCAAGACTGCATTAGTACTAACTTTATGACTTCATATCAAATTCATGAGCTCTGCACTGGTCGTCTATATTGTCACTGATTTCGAAAAGGAAATCACAATGTGCAACCGCATGCCTAGGAGTTATATCACATAGCAACCAAAGTGGACAAGCGGCATCATCTTGAGATGAGCAGCGTGCTTCCACGATTTATTTTACCTCCAAAGGTCCCTCAGCAGAAACCCCGTATCATCCGTAGAACACCGTTATTAGTTTATGCCTTCATCCAACTTGTCATTTTTAGTGGGTGTGTAATGTGTATGTATCCTACATGAACAACCTAAAATGTGTTGATAATAGGCGCGTCCGTTTGATATTGCCATATTCTCAATGGAGATCAAAAGGCAAGCTGAAGACGATATCGCTATTGCAGCGACCGAACGATACCCATCCCCCCCCCTCCATTTATTCTTATTACCCCTGTAGTCTTAGTCGTTTGATACAATTCGCCACGATTTGTGCCCAAATCGATAGATTTTCCCTGCGTTTCTGATGAAGAACATTCATTTATAATAATTTCAAATAAGGTGAATATAAAAGCTGAAACATTCATGATCATCCACAGGATGCTTTCCTCCTGAAACAATTATGAAGGAATAAGATTATAATCCGGAGAATTTACGCGGGTCTTGCCTCAGCCGGGTTCGGTACAAATTGATACCCACTCGGGCGCAGTCGTCGGATGACTAACAGAAACGCCATACCCATCGTTACCATGGCAACCAGCATGGCCGTAGACACAGTCATAAGGGTCGCTAACGGGACGCTACCAGCATTCTCTCCACCCGGATTAACTGTGATTGGAAGAAAAGGCGAAGAATAAACCACAACCAGCTGAGACATGGAATCACGAAGATATGTATGGAAGGGTGAAAACAGCAGGCTTTATTAAAATGATAATACTTGGACCAAGGTACCAAGGGGTAACTCCTAAGCAGATGATAACGGTGGGGTCGGTGCGCTGCAGGTCCTGTCGCCTGATAGTACATATGCCCAAACCCCAGGGTAACGCCTGGGGACTGGCTGCCTTCTCATCAGGTGTTGAAACCCAAGTCCCCTCTGCTAGTTCGCAGCTAGACGTCATATCAGGTCGGGTTCCGGGAGGCCATTTCGAGGTCCCCGTCGTCCCTGCTCAGTAAGATGTCCCCAGTTGATTCCGGAGGATGCCTCGGGTCGGCCCCTTGTTTTCCCAGTGACCCTCTTACCCCTTCTCCTAATCATCATTTCCCCTCCAACTGATATCACCACTTCTGCATCTCCTAATGCCTCTTTCATTTTCCTCCTCAGAATGATCCCCGGTCTACTTAAAAAGCAATAGGGTTCCTGTACTCCCCATAATAAGGATAAATAGCAAACTACAAGCCCGGTCGGAGCAAACATTCTGGCCTTATCGTGTCGTAAAGATTTCCGAACTTTGACCTCTGTTGACCTCGGATGATCTCTAGGGTGACCCCGAAACGATACGGATCATCTAGGCCCAACTTTATGATTGGGAATACACATACCAAGTGTGAGCTTGACCATTCCAAGTGGGGTCGAGTTACCCTGTTCTCACGGCCACGCGTCACACACATACATAAACACACACACACACATACACACACACACATACACAGCCATGATTGCATAGATTTCTGTGACTTCGCCAAGGAATCAAGAGAGAATAATGTATTTTGATGAGAAAGGAAACCTTCCTAACGTTTTTCGTTGTACCCCTCCACTCCCACATTCACGTCTCTTCGGGCCTCCTTCAGAATGATTGGACCTCTGACGATCCTCCTAGCTGGCTGTGATGCCTGTCCGGCCGAGCGACGATGTCTTCCCTCCTCGCACCCTGACTGACACTCAGAGAACACGTCATCTATGTCGCAAAAGATGACGTCACAGTGTACCCATACCTGTATCGTCAAGAAATATGGTTATGGCAAATTGTCGTTTCCTAGCTCTGTTTATGTTTGGTCTGGAACTTCGGATTCACCACATTAGATATATATAATGTGATGCGTATGATGTTGCGACTCTCGTATGGAGATGAATTGTGAGTATTTTGCGTACTTCACAGTCGCATACTATAATTTAGGAATCACTCAGACATTGACAACCTTTGTCTCGTTATGAAAGATCATCCAGAATATTATGGGAAATTCAGCCTCATCCAGGAATCGAATCGGATCATCCGCGGACTGAGCTATTCAGACCTTGCCGATAGTGCGTGGCATTCGTAGTCGTATACTGAATGAACTGGATTTAATATAT
>JAUOBX010474195.1:0-10281 GCA_032360705.1 Eupentacta quinquesemita
GATTTATAATGATTTTCCCCTTCATAATGGTTTGGGCATCTGCGAAGTGAAAAACTAGCGTCGATATTGTAATACCGCCCATGCTATTGCCATTCACACTGTTGTCAAGACTCCGCGTGATTCGACGTTGCTTCATGTAGACCAATAGTCAAATGAATGGGAGAAATATTGTCAATGGTCGGATTTATAATGATTCCCCCTTCGTAATGGTTCGGGCATCTGCGAAGTGAGAAACTAGCGTCGATATTGTAATACCGTCCATGCTATTGACATTGACACTGTTGTCAAGACTTCGCGTGATTCGACGTTGCCTCATGCAGTCATGTAGACCGATAGTTAGGGAAGGATGACGTCACGGCTTCGGTACTTTATAGGCCAGCGCTGGAAAATCTTCCTATGTTATATATACTGTTCAATAGCTAGCCTCATCATAAGATAATACCGACGCAAGCGAAACGACCTTATAATATCCTAAAATACATCCAGGCAATCCATTTCTCGAAGTGAATTACGCGCTGTGTAATAATTGTTTCTATTTCGGGGAGCTGCGCTGTAATGACTTGATTGAAGGGGCGGCAAGACATTCTGACGGAGGTCATTAACCTTCGTTGGGGATAAATATCGGTATATAGGCTTGGCACTTCACTGCATGATTGACCAATGCGTGAATCGTATTTGGATTTTTTTTAACATGCTCCAAAACCTACTGTAGGCAGGTAGGTGTCTGTTGTTTTGAAACCTTGTATGTACTGTTAGGCATATCCAGCTTGACCACTACATGTCGCCATATAGGCAATTTGCTTTGATAATTTCATTCCTAATTTCATCGTTGCCGATCAACTTTGTGGAAGGTTTCTCATAAGTTTGTGGAAGAAGCTGTTTCAAAAAGTTAATATTTGTTTGTCGGTTATGGAAACTGCCTCGTATAGATTACGAAACAACGTGCACAACACCACGTGACTACCACCGATGTGAGAATGGTCACACGAAAAAAAATGTTTTTTTTCCTTGTCGAATTTGTTGAGGAACTAAGTTTACTATAAAACAAATTTAGTAGTATTGTAGGGGTTTTCGAACGGTAGTTTACATACAACCTACTAGATGTTGGAGAGGTATATCATCGGATTATCTTGTGTATATATTCTGTACACTATTTGCACATACTTTCCAGTTTCAGTACTATCAGTCTGCTACACACACATGTCGCCCAGATGAGATACGCTGCCCGAATCGGACAGAATTTCGAACGTGCATGGAAAGCTCGCTTCCTCGCCGTTAATCGCCTTCGCAGACGCAATCCAATCATTAAATTTATGATGTTCAGGCGAAATATTTCCCAGAGGAAAACCCTCACTGATTAAAACTCTGCGAATTGCCCTTCGAATGTATTACGGTATGTTGTCAAGGTCATCGTCCTGCAAGGAGATCATTAGGTCACATGTCTATATCAGTGCAGAGTTTTGTGTGTATTAAATTCACTAGTAATTCGTTCAGGCCTCCAATGTAATGTTGCATGCTCGGAGAAATATCTGTTTTTTGGCGCGATCACCGCGGCCGTTTTATTCATAGAGCATCACATTGCTAGCTTTATAGACAGTCTGCTCTGATTGTGTTGCTCTACCTGTCTACAGTACATGATATATACTCAGAAAGAATATGTCCATGCTATATACACCTCATTCAGCCGGCCACCTATGTGCACATAATTATACTTTTGACATATTTTCTCTATACCGTGTAACTTTCATACTACTAGTGTCAAGGTCACCTGGTCAGAACAACACATTAACACATCATCTTCCGTCATTTAGGCATACATTGATTCTAGCGATGGATGAATAATACGAAGGCATCTAGCTATCTGCACATTATTAGATGCTCCAATCTTCAGAAATATTGAGACACTACAGTGACAGTCCCGCGGCACAACCGTAGTGCCGACTGAATCGCAGAACTGAAACCCCCACACCTCCACATCACCCTCAATGTTGCGCCTAACAAACGCGTTGTCAAATACCAACATTGAATGGAGGAACGGGGGTGTCCCATGTATTTTTGGCAAGGATTGTAGGTTATAAATGCAGTCTACACGGATCAAAGAGATCATGGAACTGGCAAAGGTCTCGCTATACCTCGCACGCTGTTGTTCTTATTTTCATAACGAAGTCGTAAACTAAATTGGCTTCAAGGTCGCTGAGATATCGAATTGCAAGGAACCGCAGCGACGGGACGGACGCACGGGTGAAGGCGAAGGAAGTCGAGAAACCATCACGATGTTGGAGTGGGACGCCATATGGAAGGCTTAAACATTCAGGTTACGAATGGAGCAACATGCATGGATCAACTTACTGCTCGCTGGCTGTATATTGGTTTGGGGCAAATTTGATGGAGATCGTCTTGTATATGGAACGATTTGTTTTGAGAAATCGTTACATATGATTTGTTGTTATAAATGAGTGCAAATAAGGACGGAAATACTTTCGAAATAGCCTAAACATCTTTGATAACAAACGTTTTCGAATATTTCCACAATTATGTCCCTCTCCAGGTGATATAGTACGGTACGTACTACGAAATATCGAATAATCAATGGCGTCGTCAGATTTTATTTTTATTAATTTTTCATTAGAAAAGTAGAAAGGAAGATTCATGTTAATGTTACTGGTTATTTAGACGTGGTTTGAACTTCTTGGAATAGAGTGCTCCTTCGATTGTGATGTCAAAGTATCATGTGGTACCCCTGGCTCGGATATGAACATTGTCTACAATATAACTAATACAGTTCGTACATCTACTGGCAGTTCTGCTTGATATGTGCTCACTGATTCGGATAGCTGATTGTCTGATGGTTTTACCAATCAGTCAATGTGAGCCCTGGTTGATTGTTGATTGTTGTGAGGTTGATTGTTGTGAGGTTGATTGTTATGTGAGGTTGATTGTATATAAGTTCTTCTTCTCTTTGGTACGGTCACTAGCCTTGATAGACAGTCTACTGTCTTTCTAGTGTCCTGCTTTATACATTTCTATGTATAGACGAAATAAACGGAACGAAACGAAACGAAACAAAAGCCTTCGAGAGAGTAGACAATCGTAGCTTCCGGGGGCTTAGGTGTTCTATCTTTCAAAGGAAGATAGTTACTTACTTTGTGAGTATTGAACACTATACACGGCACTCCCTATTGATAGATTTGGAGTTGTTGGCAAGACATTCCTTAAATATAACAGAAACATGCCCAATGAATGCGGCGAAATATTATGCGATCTATTTTAAATGAATAACAGAACTGAGCTCCGACGATAAATTATTGAAGAACCAATATAGGTTCAAACCAGGGCATGCGATCGATTTGCATTCTAGTACTCCTAGGACCATGGTGGGGGTGGAATGCCTGAGGTATGATCCTTCATGCACATATAGAGCGCCAATCCGTGATGAGGAGCTCACCACGTTCGCTGAAAAGAGTTAAACTTCAAGACCTACTACTCGCACTATGGAACAGTTATACAATCATACACGTTTCTAAACATTCACCGCACCAACTTTCAGAACATGTTAAAATGGTAAACATGTTTTAGAATTGAACTATAAATCTCAAGCATCACCTATGTGTTATTCTCCGAAGCAATATTTCGCCTCATTATCAGATACTATCAACGCAAGCGAAACGACCATGCATCATCCCCAATATCCTAGAACATATTCAGGCAACCTATTTTCTCGTAGAGAATTACGCCTCGTGTTGGAGTTGTATCTATTTTTGGAAGCGGCGCTGTGAAGACTCATCGAAGGGGCAGTAAAATTACCAACAGTGGTCATTAACTGCATGATTGACTGGCACGGACGGAAATCGTATTCAGAATATTTAAAGTTGCTCTGAAATGACACGTAGGTTTATATATCATTTACTCTGGATCTCATTCAACCTAGATTTCTTTAAATATCATAGAGTGGTTAGCCTATTCACAAACAGTGTTGCCCCCCTACATGTCTCCATAGGAACACCGAATGAAGCTCCAACAAACTGATATTTGGATTCTCCATTTCCTTGATGCGTTTTAAGAATCCATGATCAATTGTTTTTTAGCAGTTTGGTACGAGTCATCCAACTGTGGTAGATCTACATCTTACTGTGAGTTCGGAAGCGAATATTATCGGAATATTCGATATATCCATTTCACACATTTTGCATAGTCTTTCTCAGTTCATCGCTAGTCTGCTACAAATGTAGATGAAGCTGTCTGAAATGGAGAAATTTGTCAGTAGGTAATGGACACTGCTTGTTAGGAGACTGTCGTCGATTTGTTTGTTGAGAAACTATTATAAAATACAATTCAGCAGTTTGGTACAGCTGTATGGGCTTTTCATTAAACAATGGTAGGCTAGTCTTATAGCTTACTAAAATTTTGAATACGTTTAGGCTACAATTATTTAATATTTAATTTCACACACATTTTGCATTTTGATCTCTTTCAGTCCATCAACAGTCAACACGACACATACCTAGATGTGATACGCTGCCCAGATCAGACAGAATTGCGAATGTGCATAGAAAGCTCGCTCCCCCACCGTTAATCGCCTTCGTAGACGCAATCCAATCATTCAGACGAAATATTTCCCTCAGGAAAAACCTCACTGATGGAAGCCTCCTGTCCAACTAATGTATCACGGTATGTTTTCAAGATGCCACTGTCCTGCAAGGGAGCCATTAGGTCTATATTAGACAGAGTATGTGGTGTGGATTATAGTCAGGCCTCCGATGTTGCGTGTTCTTGATAATAATAATAATGAAAATCGAAAAAATAAATGAATATTGATCGATAATAATACTAATAGGCCTAATCATAATAATAATAGACTAAACAATAATTATTCGCTCGTTGTATTGTGTGTCAGTAATGCTGTGCTATCTGAATTACATCACGCAGTTAGTGTTGAAATGATGAATGATACTAGGCCTATAACTTATTCACATATTCATACTGAATTAATTGAGTCCATACAAAATTGGCGGCGTTAACAAAAATATTCAAAACGATACGGAGAGGTCTTCATTGATTGTACACCTTTACCTAATCGAAGGAGACATGTGATTGAATAATAGTTGAACAATCCTGACATCTACACTATCGCCCTTGACACTTAAGCCAGGGTCACACTACACCGATTTTTTTTATCGGATTGCAATCCGATTTCTTCAAAATATATCGAAGCAACAAGAGTTTTCATTGAGGCTATACATATAGCTATAATGACACCGCGCCTAAACTGAAAACAGAGCAAACAGTATGTAACTAGTTTAAACCCCTTCTTGTTCTTTTGGTATTCGAATAGTTCTCTTTTATCGGACAGTTATCCGATTTTTCTTCCGATTCAACCGATTTTGGGGTATTGCGTCACGCGGAGTGGAACCTGACAAGGTAAACCTTCAAGGGATTGTGGGATATTCACGGGTCTTTCGAATTTGTAGCAAACTCTCCACACAAAACGTTGTTGTTACGATTTTCAGAGAAAATCGGATTGCAATTTGATGAAATATCGGTGTAGTGTGACACTGGTTTAAGTCCCAATAAGAGTATATTCATCACAAGTGGATGATTCTCATTCTGTTATACGACACACTAAAATGTTGCCACTGCGGGTGGGATCAGCTGACACGAAAAACGGTATTCGCGTAGCCTATTATATAGAAAAAAACACGTTTTCAATACATTTACCTGAAGATATAACGGAACGGTAGCTCAGCCTAATTAACTGATAAACACATAATGCGAAAGTGTTTTTGATTGACTACTGAAGTTTAAATAATATTCATATTCCATGGTTTCCTTGTATATGATCTTCCATCATATGCTTTTCATAATAATATCAGGCCCTCAAACGCAACATTTTTGCGTTTTCTTCTAATGATTCTGTGTACGCTGTGGTTATAATTTCTCGAGAGAAGCCCATTCTAGAATGAAATTTTGTTCGTCTACTATCGTAAATACATTATGGCGAGGTCTCGTGGCTGAGCGTATCGTAGCTCGTGCCTCAAACATGATACCTTCCCAAATCAACCCATGCGGGTTTTGCGCGCGTATAAGCAGTTGCCGCAGCGGATGCATAGCATTAACGGAGTACCCCCTTGGGTCGAGGTACTCAGTTTCCCAGAATATGCAAAACGTCGAATAGTTAGTTAGCTCCACGGAGTGGACGCTACGAGGATTGCGGGGAGCTAAGAGGTTCGGATCAGCATTCGATGTAATTTCGTGAAACCATCGCTAGAAATTCGACGGTTCGGTTTCTTGAGTCTCTCTGCGATCAACCGGGGAAATCCACAAGGTGAAGTAACCAACGGTGATTCAGAAGGAACGTTCATTGATAACGGATATCGGGGGAAGGTGTAAAATCAACTATACAAAACAGTCTCTTGCTATTTCATAGTGGGAAATGCTAGATGAATGAATTGCTGCAAAATGTTGTGTCTGCAAGATGCGTAATTGTACTAAGCGATCAGCAAACATTGACCAAAATATGATTTCAACCCTGTATCGTGGTTTTTGCCTTACCGGCTGACTATGAATTTGCTGAGCACTTGTGAAAAAGGATAGAAAGCTCCATCAAACGCATTATGTACTATTCCAACCATTAAAATACACCATCCAATAGCATCTTCATAATAAGTTATGTTATTTAGCAAACATGATGTTCTCAAAACGAACGGTTCTCTGGATTTGTTCATTTATGAAGCTCGACACAAAGACTCTGATACGTTGATAATGACACAGGCGGGTTTTCAAAAGATACACAGTACTATACAGAGTACGACTCGTTTTTTGTTTTCAAACAGCCGTATATTATTATACCCGCTTTTTTCAAATCATTTTTATAGTTGAACCTGCTGGAATCGACATTTTGTAATGAATAGTCACGTACTATAGCTCCATCAGTCTATAGGTTTACATCTACTATGTCTGTAGAGCTTCTACCCCACATGGTACAATCCAGTCTGATTATATTGTATAGCGGCGCATGCGTAGGCCACATTATTCTGCATCAGCAGTAAAATGGCTATATACGGGTTATTTTCCGATCTCCATCAATTGAAATGGGCAATTGTCCCGATTATCAGTCGGATACACTGGTCTCAATAATATTTCTGGCAGATCATTGTTTGGATTACTGACATTCCATCAACGTGTGAATCCTTATCCAACATATGTTCACCCATGCGTATTACAGTCTACCGATCTATCAGACCGAAATGTCACCGCACATGACATTTTGCCGTATGACCCAACCCGTAATCGAGTCCGGGCCTCACGATTGCAAGTCTAAAACAGCTGTATTCATGCATGATCTGATATCAGGGGACGAGGAGATCAAACATCGACGCCCTATGATAATCTCCGAATATTCATGAATCGAATAATGTTGAGCATAAATCCTCACAAAGAGGCCAGCATAATAGTTTCACTCCAGCCTATTCGGTACTGTTGAGTTTGTCGTCACTGGTTCGTGACAAGACAATCCCCACCAGTCAAATCCCACTCAATACAATCGTTTTTAGGCCCATGGTTAGGGTCTAAAGTCAGGGTCACGATTGGGTTCGAATTGTCCGGGTGGAAATCTTCCCGAGTAAAAGTTTTCCAGCAACCCACGAGGACTTCGCAAGGATCGTCATGAATATGCTTATTATAGGCCGCAGAGGTTCCCAACCTGTGGTACGCTTGGACTTCCACGGTGGTACGCGGAGTGGTACACAGTGTGCCCCTTTATTTTTAACAATTTTAACACATAAAAGCAATATCAATTAGCAAAAATGACAGATCTTGCACGAGAAACTTGACTTCTAATGATACTAAATTGCATCAGATTGCATATGAGGGTACCTCACATGGATCAAGAACATCCCTCTCACTGACTGTAGCTGGAAAATTATTTTTATGATAAAATGTTTCTGATCATACACAATTTCAGAACAAGAAATGCCAATTTAGAGATAGTTTCAAAGCAGAACAAACTTTCTTTGATGCAATCTCCTGGCATCTGGGAGCCTTTTGGGGCCAACAATGTTTTTTGTACTCTTCGCGCCAACCTATGGTGGCGCTCTGCTAAGGAATCTTTAGGTAGTAATATACAGTGGTACTCAGTGGCACCACGAAAATGTGAAATGGTACCCCAGTTGGAAAAAGGTTGGGAACCCCTGATTTAGTGGCATATTTCATCGTCAAGCCCTAGAATATGTAGCATTTCAGCACGCGTGGACCTTCCACTGGTAGGGGTGGGAGAGAGTGCTTGCCGAAATACGACAGCCCAAAAAACACAATTCACACTAAATTTGTTACTTCTCTTTCGGGCTTCTGAATGAGAATTTCGGTTCCTAACTGCCTAATAGAAACGTTAGTTCGTGTAACTGTTGTAATGTCATTATACTGCCCAATTATAGATTATTTTTACCAGTGTTCCCGCTCCCGGATGGATTTTTCATCGTCAAAATATCGAGAGAGCATGCATGTCTCTTCTAGCGACACACGGTGCATAAGAGCCACGCTCATCTGACAACTCGTTTAGCCAAGTTGAGTAGGTCTCTCGGAAATCTGATTCCGGAATGAATAAGATGGATAAGAGTCGACCTATGGGCGACCAATGCGAAAGTTGGGGCCCGTCAGTCTGTCATACAGTACTGTATATAACAAACCATTGGTAAGGCAACCCCTTCATAATTTATATTATTTTCCATCGCAGCGTATAATGATCAAGACCGAACCAGGCTTGGAACAGTTACTGATATAGATAGGAAAACCTGGATTCTCGACCGAGAGACCAAGTAGCATATATCAACTAAAAATCTAAGTTTATCAGAAGAGAATATTAGATTATTAGGAAATAATCTGGTGTTATCAGTCGGTTTATCGATTTATCACTGGAGTTAAACCTGGTTCATCGATCGATATACCTAGTCCAATGTCTCCTGCATGGCTGATGAACCAGGTTTTGGGTTGATATGCCAAGTTTGTTTCGATCATTTAAGTTTACCTCTCGAGAATCCCGGAGAACCAGGTTTATCAACATTGAAGCCGAAGTTTATCATCCCGAACTACCATTTTTTTCCAACCCGGTATATAGCCGTGGATCTTGGATTCTTGATCGAGAAAACTGGTCTATCAACCAACTGACCAAAATCACGTTATTCATTGATTATCCGAGTTTATCTGCGGAGAAAATAAATTTATCGACCAAGAAATCAGGTTCCCCGAGTATTGCTTTATCAAACTGAAGAAGATTATTCGGAATCTCGGGTGAAAAACATGGTTCCTCGGCCGATAAACCTGGCTCCCCTTCAAACAACTTGGGTTATGAGCAAAAATTATGGTTTATCAATAATTGGACAACTTTCTAGAATTCTGGTATTTCGGTTTCCCCGATTTATTGGGCATTTGGCTTGCTATATCCTCGATAACAGTTGCCACACGTGAGCTCAAACTGGCGGCGCTGTCCATCAACCATATAAGGGATTCGACCCTAACAAGTAGCAAAAGCTGATAATCAGATCTGGCAGAGCGCCATCAGCTTACAGCTTGGAGTCAGTCTATAGTCACACCGCGCATGCTCATAACTGCCGGGTGATTGATACGGAAGAGGAACGTTTTCAACCAACAGAATATTACAACTTCGTTGACAAAGTGTTAAAAATATTGTTAGAACAGTAATTCACCCTTACATCGCCACTGTGGGCTCGAATATAGCACATTATGTGAATTTGTCGAGAATGGAGAAATAAGCTTCTCATGTCCACTGTCTGCGTTTAAATTTATTTCCAAATGATTAGGGAAATGGCCAATGAGCTAAACTGTGTGAAATCATGTGTCCCTCCAAAATGAACAGAATTCAATCAAATATTTAATCCTTTTCCTCATCAGTGCCCGCTTGATTCGATTTCTGTCATTTGACTAGAGTGTTTTGTACAATTTACTAGGCCCATGTAATATATAAAGTCTACTTGAGCTTCAGTTGTCCTTCAAGGAAGACTGCGAAATACCATGTCTAGGCCTACATGTCCATCAGTTGACAAGTGTTCCTAGCACTGGAATGAATATTCCTATCCAGGTCAATAGTGTCAACTCAAGTCCTACATATCATGGCTGGCCAAGGGCGGCGATTTGTGCTGGTGGTTGTGGGGGACGGACCAGTTGGAAGACTATCTAAGCGGAGCGCCACCAGCGGTTGGCGCGGAGCGTACAAAAGAAAATTTCGATTCTCAAACCCCTCAGATGGCAGCAGATAGCTCCTAAAGAGTG